>OY755216.1:3043385-3229278 GCA_963576765.1 Draba incana | reverse complement strand
GGTGTTTTCCAAGCCTTGTCTTCGGACAAGCTCAATCTCTCTAGACGATTTCAGTTCCCTCCTTCGTCTAAAAGGGGGGGGAATGGGGTACCCGTACTCTACTCTCTGACTACATCATCACCAGAAACCTCAAATACTTGGCACAAACCTCATCACGAGAACAGCTATGTCCATCACGGGCTAATCAAAGCTTCAATCAAGTAAAGTCGTTCCGCATTCATTGCTGCTGGCCACAGTGATGATGCGGAAATACGAGCACAATGACATCCAACATCGGATCCAAAGCGCGCTATATAAGTATAAATGTTCAGTATTGGGGCGGACGAACCCAACTGATCATTCAAAAACCCAACAAGCATCGTTGGTAAAATGCAGCTGTTAATGATTTGTTCGGCATGTACCCTGAACAGTCATTCAGAAAACCCAGGTTCCACGCTGGTAAAACTTAGGGTGTACTTGTTCTCGGACAGACGTGTCTAGAGAACAACACCATTCTGCAAAGCCCAACAGCAACGTTGGTAGATAAAGAGCGTGAGCGCATGTGCGTTTTCTCTACTTAACAAAGCCTCATTCATGAGCAAACAAAGCCTCATTCATGAGCAAACAAAGCCTCATTCGTGAGCGAACAAAGCCTCATTCGTGAGCGAACAAAGCCTCATTCGTGAGCGAACAAAGCCTCATTCAAGAGCAACATGCAAAGAGAACTCTAAGCATCTACCCAAATCAAAGCAAGAATCGCAAAAATAAGTTAAGTCAGAAAAGAGAGGGTCACTCATCAATCTCGTTGGCCTCGGCCACACCGGCACTCGAAACATGAAGTCTTAAAACCTTCGTAGAAAAAAAAAAAATTCTGCAGCAACGCAGTAGCTTCAGCAAGTGAAGCACGAAGTCTTAAAACCTTCGATAAACCAAACGCTTACAGCGTTGGCAACATTAACGGCCCAAGCCAACAACGTCACGCTCATAGTAACATCATGACTTTGAACGGTAACGCCGATACCCAAAACATCTTTAACTCGGCACTGTTATCTCCAACACTGCCAAGCTGGGGGGGGGGGGGGGGGGGCTAACTGTTGGGGTCGGTTTTCACTCACTCAACGCTAACATTCAAAGTCTGATCGACACAACAAGCGCATACTAAGCTATGATGGCGTAGCTCATGTCGCATAGCTCCTAAGTCGCCGAAGCCATGAGATATGTCTTCTCTAATCCTATGTCTTCTCTGTGTATGAGGAAAAGTCATCTAATGCTCCCTTTCAAGCAGAAGAGAGCATTAGCAAACCGAGAAGCGACGAGGTCATCGGCTCGCCACCTCGCCACCTCGGCACCATGAGTCATCAATCATCGGCCTCGCTACCTCGGTGACCTCCGAGCTCGCCCTCGGCCTCGTCAGCTTCCGGGCTCGCCCTCGGTCTCATTGGCTCCCGACCGCAGCCTTGGCTCCTCGACAGGCCGACCGCAGCCTCGGCTCCTCGACTGGGCGACCGCAGCCTCGGCCCCTCGACAGGGCAACCGCGTGGTCGGCCTTTCGGTGGTCCGACCGCGTGCTCGGCCCTTCGGTGGTCCGACCGCGTGCTCGGCACAACGGCCCAATAACGTGAAGACGACCCGATGACACAAAGACAGCCTGAAGCCCGGTCCAGACACGAAGCCCACGTTGGTGCAACCGACTCCGCGAAGACTTAGGAGGCTTAGCCGACTTAGGAAGCTATATATACTTCTTTGTACAAACCCTAAGGGGACATTCACAATATTATTCACAACTTTGTACTCAAACACATTCAAAGCAATAACAACACTCTTTTCTCATATCTTGTTGTCTTAGCTTACCCTAGAAATCTCTGCTTCCTCTCGAAACTCTTACAAATCTAATTGTGCTAGTTTAGGCTAGTACATTCAAGCTGCGAAGTATAATACATCAGAGTATCATGAAGCCATATATTGGTTAATCTTCATGGAAAGATTGCATGGAAGCTTTGGAATGTCAATTTTATCCTGTAATAAAGAAGATTAGAGCAAAATCGATTAACGCTTTGTCATATATATTACATTCTCTCTGCTCAAAGATTTTTGTCTAGAAGATGCCTCTTCACGTATGAAACAAGAATGAGTGGTTCCTAATGTACTAAGTTTTCACAAAACATAGATTCTGAAATAAAGCTTACTCTTGTTAAGTTGGTTAAGTCTAAGTTCAATCTATTGTATTTGTTGAGTTTGTTTGAGATTAATTCCACTATAGTCGTTTCTCTTATCAAAACTTTTCTTCTTTGTTATCCTTTCGAATTCTCACATTTTATCAAAGTCTTCTTGAATTATTTCTCTTTCTTTAGATCTCGATCTTCCAATTCCAGTGATTTGGAGAGTGGTTGGTTTAATCCCAAATCGTGTGATTCGGCGTTTGCTTGGTTGAATATGATGGTCAATCCCATATTGTGTGATCCCACATTTGCTTGGCATAACCTTAGCCTAAGCAATAAGCGGTTTACGCTACAATGTTTTTTTCGTTTATAATTTTATATCATGTAATATTGATAGTTTTTTTTACTCTTTTAAATCGAAACCTTGAAATGAGAAAAAGCCATAGAGTGATTACTGCTATTCAAAAGACCGAATCAACTTTAAATCAATAACCAGATTCAAATCGAGTTCAAGACTTGGTTTTTATTTGACCTAACCGGGTAACAAAAATGATGTGATCTATACTATATAAAAGTTGATGTTATAGCGCTCTAAAGGCGTCCACATAGGATTTTAGAAACGAGATTATATTGGTCCACGTCATTAATCGGATAAAATAGGAAATATTCTTTTTTTACCAAAAAAAAAACTTGATAATAATCAATTTCCTTTTTAGAAAGATGACCAACTCTTTTAGATTCCATAAGTCCTATTCATTCTAAAATTCATATTTTCATCTTTATCCAAAAAATCCAAAAATAAAAAGTTACAATTAACAACAAAAAATATAATTTTCCCTTATCATATATTGTAAAAGAAAATTCAAGAAAATTTCACAATTAACAACAAAAAAAGATACGGTATTTCAAAAGTTCCTAATACAATTGCAAAAAGGAAATCAATTATGGCTTCTATATAAATACTTCATCCCCTCATCTCAACCACCACAAATATGGAAAAGCAATACATAACTTGATGATACTCCCATATAAACGGAAAACTTTATTTTAGATTCATACAATATGTATATAAAAATGGTTCCATGTCTGGTCAATTCTAATTATTTGTTTCGGATATTGTTTTTGTTTTCATAGGTATTGGGAAGGCTGGTTCAACCATTGAATATGAAAAAACATTCACTGTAATAGAATCCTAGCTGCTAACTTTTGTTTATCGTAACTTTGTTTTTTTTTTGTAGATGGTGAAGATTTTATGGGTTTGATTTTATTGTTCGCATGACCATTGATAAAGTATTTAATTTTTTTTGTAGATTTTTATCGTTACGAGTTACGAGAGGAGTTATGAATTTTTTTCCTTCTTTTATTTTTTGGGTTTCCATTGTCCATAATATAGTTGCTATTTAGTGCGGTGATCTCTCATACACTCAGTTGTTATATATACTCACATTAATCTCTCTAATTGTTATGGTTATTATTTGACAGATAATATAAGCCATGTTCTTTACTCGACGCAGCGACTGCGATACCAACCAAGCATAACAGTTGTAAACAAGAGAATAAAACACAGTTGTAATAGGTGGTGAGAAGAGATCTATCGCCAGAGATGATCGCAAGTGAAGAGGAAGGTGTCGCTGCTATTTCCAACATCTAATCGGCTACCGTCGGTGACTCATCAGCTGTCATCCCCGACTCATCATTCAAGCTCTGTTTGTCGTTTTACTTTATTGCTTTATCTCTACTCCGTCTTTTTGCTCTGTCGCTGCGACAGCAACAAGTAAAAGAACAGGGCTATAGTCATAGAATTCTCTATTGCTGTCAAATACAGTATGTGGTATAATAGTATAATGATGCGCTATAATTATTACATTAGAGCTAGCTCCATGGATATAGGGTTTCTTTCTTGCTTAAGCTACAAGTTATTGGGCTTCAACGTTGAGATTGCTTTGTTATATATACGAAGCCATATCGTTTGGAAATTAGGTTTCTATTTTCTTCTTAATTCCATCTTATTGCTTTGTTTAGTGATGTGGTTTGGTAAACCCTAGATCTTCTTTTGTTTTATGAACATATGAATCATCCATTAACTTTGTTATGTTGAGTTCATAAATTTAGTATCAAATTCATTTCGTCAATGAATTCTTAGTAATCGTCCCTTCTAGAACCGTCATCATTGTTCATGTCATTCTTTTGATTTCTATACTTCAAATAAGTAAACTAACACAAAAATCAAATTTTTATTTTCTATTTTTTATTATTTTTAGGCTTGGGTTCTAAACCTTTTAGTGTGATAATGGGTTGGTCTAAGACATTACGGAGACACAAGCTTGAAGAATCAACGTCCATTCCCTTTTGCGTAGATTTCTGGTTAGTGTTTGCTTTCTCTTTCCTCAAATACTTAAATAGTCTTGCTATTGTCGTTGTGTGGCTAGATGTTTTTGTTTCTTAGAAAAGGTTTTATAGAAAACTGAGGGTCTTTGTCTTTGTTATAATAGTGATTATGGGTTAGTCTAAGACATTACAGAGGTAAATTTGATTTTTAGGCTTAACATGTCATGTCGCTTCAAGTATGTTTTCCAAGAGGTAAATTTGTCGCTTCATTGGTGGAGATGAAGGAATTAGAGATGTTAAGCTTCCATTATGCAAAAACAATTTCTAAAGTATAAAGGAAATAATGGTGTTTAAGGAAAGCAATTTTTGAAGATTAAATATTTATTTCACTAAGACTAATTATATTTTCCATAAGCGAAATTTGTAAACTGTGAACAATAAAAACGTGTTGTCTTATGCATCTAGATGAGAAATGAAAAAATTCCAAAACTAAAATTTATGTTTTATATACTAAAACTGTAATTTAAAAATCAACAAGTTGAGATATGATGTAAATTCATTGGATAAAATTTATGTTTCATGGATGCAATTGTATATGTTTTTTGTTTGTAATTCTCACGGTTTATGATGTGTTACACTCTTTAATTTTGTGTAGACAAAAGAATAATATATCTTTACTAGATAGGAGAAAATGAACCATCTTTAGTTTTTTCGTTAATTTTGTTTCCATAATGTGTTTTTATTGATTCTTAATGTTACTGTATTCTTTTTTTCCGAAACATTAATTTGGTTGTTTTTTTTCAAATAGGTTCTATAATATAATTTGTTTTTTGTTCCATCATAACTTGAAAGTTCCATAGTTTTATATAATTTTCCTATAGTTCAGCGAAGCTTATATCTGAGATGTTTGTTTAAATAAAATATTATTATCAACGACAAGCCGCGTTGATGATAAGAAGGTTTGGAACAAAGATGATATTTGTGACGAAAGAATGATCGACGATTTGATTGTGAAAAAGACCAAAAGAGAGGAGGTGGGAAGTGAAATAGCAGCAGCATAATGAAAGACTTTACATTCTAAGGTGAGTGAAAAAGAAAGAGGAGATGCTTGAGTTTTGTAATGATGATAGAAATTGTGAGGTTGGATCATGCATGTGTATACTACGTTTAAGAGGTTTGAAAAAATGATAAGCTTTACAAGTCCGTCTTTGACTTCGAAAGAGGTTAACTAGAAGCTTGATTTAGAAAACTCATGCTTGATTTATGAATCTCAAAGCTTTCTATATTTCCTATTTCGGTGATTTTCTATATGTTGGTGGGGTTTTAATTGCACTTTTGTTAATTTCCATGAGAAGCAGTAAAAGATGTAATGAAAGTGGGATCACAATGTCTTTGCTTGAGCATTTTTAATGTCTTTTTCATATTATGTAATGCTAAAATATATTAAACTCTTTCTTAAAAAATAACCCACGCTACGCGTGGGTGTAAAATCTAGTCCTATAAATAAAAGATCATATGAATATTCTGTCCCTTCTTAGCCGCGTCACTGAAGCTTTTGGGCTCATCATCCGCTCGAATCTCAAGTATTTTTGATGTCGAAACTACTTGTTGTCGCTCTGTCTCTAGATATAATATCTAGATCCAAATTTGTTATTTTACACCACCTCGTATATCTTTTGTTTTGATGTTCAATTTTTCAGTCTCCTCTTTGTTGCGTCGCTAAAGATTTGAACTCATCGTCCGCTAGAATCTGAAATATTTGTTTTGAGTGCTTTGAATCTTGCTCTTGGTAAGCTCTGGTTTGTTGATATTAAGTACCATCTTTTTCCACCACTATAACAGTTATATTTTTCCTCTCTCTCAAAGGCTAAGCATGTCCATTTAAACCAATCACAATTTTATCTTTAAGATAAAGAAAATTTGATCAAATTCGATTACCACCTTTTTGCTTTCCTTCTCTAATTTTGTTGGAAAAGAAGAAGAATTTAAGTTACAAAAAACGTAAAGAGAACAAACAACCTAAATTTAACAAAAAATAAAACCCTAACATCTCCTATACTTCATCATCTTTGGAACTAAATGAACATAATGTCCTTTCTTCACCATATCTCTAATTACCTTGCGAGCCTCTGAAAGCTTCCCTGCCTTTCTTAAATAGCTTACCAATGTACTATACACTACAAAATTCGGGTTACAACCTCTCGATTCCATTTCTTTTAGCAACCAACACGCCTCTTTAAACTCTCCCGCCATACACAACCCGCGAATCATCGAATTGTAAGTGAAAACATTCGGTAACTGCCCTTTTACCGTCATCTCTTTGAACATCTCCTTCGCTTTATCGAGCTCCCCGGATACAACATACCCCGTAATCATCACGGTGTAACAAACAACGTCCGGTGTACACCCAACCTTCACCATTTCATCTAGAAAGTACTTGCACGCTTCTAGATTCCCTGCACGGCTAAGACCGTCTATCAAAGTAGTATAATGTATAACGCTTGGATCGATCCCTACTTCCTTCATATGGTTTAACGTAGTAAGAGCAGCGAGCGGTTTATTCCCTTTCCCTAAAATATGCAGCATAATGTTGTACGTATAGAAATCCGGAGGCAACCCATCTCGAGCCATCTCATCAAACAACCTATCGAACCGATCCATTTTCCCTAACCTATAGTTTGTCCACATGAGAATGTTATAAGTCAAAACATCTGGCGAAAACCCGTCTTCTAACATCTGCTCGTAAACCCACTCGACCAGTTTATACTGTTTCACACCTAACAAAGAATTCAAAATCGCGTTATAAGAATGCTTGTAAGGCCGGTAATTGAAAGTCTTCGACTTTATGAACTGAACAACGGCTTGCTTTGCTAAACCCGCTTCACCGCAACTACAAATCAACAGATTAAACGTCCTTGCAGTTGTCGGATAACCGTCTTGAACCATTTCATCGACTAATCTCCACATTGCCTTATACTCACCACACTCTGCAAATATCTTCATAAGCAGATGATAAGAATTCACTGTGTGACTGAAACATTCTTGTTCTCTAGACCAAACGAAGAATCGGTAAGCGAGTTTCGCACATCGAGTCTTATTATCATCATAAGATAAGTTCCTTAAGATTCCTATAAGAACCTCCCTAACGAGAAGCCCTGAGACTCTAACATTCAAATCATCTAAAGCTGTGAATCCAGATTCATCTTCATGTAATATCTTAAGAACACGAGACGCACTAAGCTTGGCACTTTCCAAAAACCTACTACGAACAGAGATTTCTTCGTCAAATCCACAATTCAAATCTAAATTAAGGAACCCAGTATCGGATTCGTCACTACCGAAGTTCCCATTGCAGAATTTTCTGGAGGTGAAGAGAAAGCGATAAGCTTTACGAACTACATTTGTGCCGAATACAAGTGCCAAGTTCATATCTGATCTCAATCTCCATCATTCTCTGCGATCTTTCCTGCAATTACAACATTTTTTTCAATTTCCCAGTTTCGATATGATCCAAATTCGAAAATTGAAAGCTTTTGGTTCCAGAGATCTTAACCTTACTCAGGTACAGGCATCGTCTTCTTCCTTTTGCCCAGTCTAGGGTTTTTCAATCTGAGCGAAAATCCCCTTTTGGCCAATAATTTCGGTTTGTTGGGTTGTTGGTACGAAATTAAGGGTAAAGAATCTGGTTTGGTACCAATCTGGTCCGGTTCGACTACAACATCTCTTAGATTCCAACTGGGCTTCTGAACTAAGAGCCCATCATCTACTATGGTTCATCTTATTTCCAAATTGTGTGAGTGAAGCTTAAGATTTAATTAAACAAAAACCTTATAAAACTATGGGTTAAGTCTTGTAGGTAAATTTCTCTCGCTTCTCTCTAGGTAAAAAAACAAAAAATCGTTCATTCCTCCGTCCGGCGCCGGATTAGCCGGCGTTGTGGCGTGTAAATTTTTAAGTTTAGTTTGTTTTTTCTTTTGTTGTATCGGAGTCGGGTTCCGGCTTGACCGGATTTTATCTTCCGTTTAGCGGATTTCACTTTCCGTTTATCGGATATATTTTCCGGCTAGACCGGATGGGTGCTTTATTCTCTTTTATAGGTT
This sequence comes from Draba incana, assembly GCA_963576765.1. Lineage (NCBI taxonomy): Eukaryota > Viridiplantae > Streptophyta > Magnoliopsida > Brassicales > Brassicaceae > Draba > Draba incana. The sequence continues at coordinate 3,220,712 of OY755216.1, read as the reverse complement.
CCGGTGGTGGCAATTTAAAATCTTTTTCACCTTCTTATGGTACCTGTCAATCCAAGGTCGGGAGTAGAATCTCCCCATAAATTCCTCTATTTAGAGGCCTTATTCAAAGGTGATAGAGGATGTTTGGCCATGTGAAAGGCGGTCGGTGGTGATTTTCTCGGTGGTAAGAAGATTTTAAATGGAGCCATGCTTGGATTATTCCTATAAAAAGATTTATGGTAAAACTTCAAAGCTACGGTGGTGGATTGGGAAGAGATGAGGCGGTGGTCCGGCGTGTTCATGTTCATGCATGTTCCTCCTTTCTTCTTTGCTCAAATTGTAAACACGTGTTTTCACGTATGCCCACGTGTAATGTTGCTTTGACTTTTACCATGTAATGTTTGCCTTATCAATATATATAATGTTGCCGACAAAAAAAAAAAAAAAAGTCTTGTAGGAATTTTGGTAGGAATTTTTTATTTTTTTGGTAAGAAACTTATTATTCTGTTGTTGTTTAGACATAACCATTGTTGCCCACCTAATTGCCATTACTGAGCTTGCATATAACAACAAATTCTCCTCTAACATATGTAATAACTAATATATTACATGAATGGTAGGCAACTGATATGTGGTCGGCCTCTATAGATTCTACATTGCACATGATTATGGATGCTAGTAAGTTTATTGCACCTAGACATTTTCTTTCACGTTTTGTTGTATTGGATATTGAACCAGAGAGAGAGGATATGAAATAATTTAGATCTAGTTTGGAGGTCGTAAATATAGCAAGTGTGCCAAAAGCATCATTGGTAATTTTGAATTTCATGTTTTTTACCAATCAAAGATTTTGCAACATGTGTTGCATTTCCAAAAATATGAACTATCTTTGTGAATTTTACATACAAATGGTAAAACCCAAACAACCAAACCTCAAAATTCCACATTTAAATTCAATTATTTTTTCTGTTACAAGTAATTGATGTCACACTGTGATCTATCCTATGTACAAAATCATGGTAGTAAAAAGATTAGTAAACCTTAAATCAAACATGTTCAAAGAAAACAATCGAGGTCTTGCGTTTTAACCGCAAAGAGACTATTTTGTCATTCGAGTAACGGGTCACGCAAAGGCTTTAATAACGATCCGACAGCTTCGAGCTCCATAAAGAACGTTACAGCGACACCAACAAACGAGCATAATGCTGGAACAAGACCTAAACCGTATCTTGTAACCGAAAGGTATACACTTTGTTGTTTGTTGTTTAGTTGGATTCTAGGTGAAGTACCTGCAAACCAATAACAATTTTCAGCAAAACCGCTAACACGGCGAGAAATGAATAAAGATCTTACTTTGGTGTGACTGAAGAACATATAGAGCAAGCCCACAAGACATTTTGTCTAAGAAGCTTAAGGAACCACACACAAATGCACATCCACCGACTTCCGCACCAACCAACACACTCTGCATACTTATTGCTGTAACCTATTGTATAGCCAATGAATTTAAATTAGCATGGTTGTAGAACCGACGATGATATCAAATTTGAGCGGTAGAGAACGTTATACCATCATTAATGCATTTGCAATGCCAATAAAGACGGATATCGCATACATGAAAGAACTTATGTCTCTAGGCAATAGAAGGATTGCTGATCCGCAAAATATCCAAATAATACCACCCGCTGTATAATACGCCTTTAAGCGTCTCCCGTTCCACGGAATCTCCTAACATAATTACGCACAAAGAATAATTGAAGTCCCGTCACTGAAACGAAGGAATAAACGAGAAGCTTTTCGACATATGTATGAGAATTTTTGAACCTGGAGCAGAACCGATACTACAAAGCTGCAAATATAGATAATTGCAGGAACCTGAAATCCGAGAGTACTAAATCTATTAAACTAAACTGATCGTGCGTAAAAGAAAGAAAGAAAGAAAAAAGCTTATTGAATATTTTACCAAAGCTTTAGCAGACTGATCCATTTGCAAATCATCGATAACAAAGAACGCAAGATATGCCTGAGAAAGAGGGAATGCAACACTTGGTGTGAGAATTTACCCCAATATGAACATAGACAGAAGCAAGAAAGAAATCGGAAACCAACCTGAGAAACATTTAATACTAATCGAGTGAGGAGGTAAACCATAGCGACTTGATAATAAAGAAGTTTCCGAAACCAATAGACCCACGGTATTCTTGCTCGGCTAGTTTCTTTTATATCTATCCTCAGCCTTGAAAACATCATAATGCAAATAGCATTCAGATAACTATATCATTATCTCGTAAAATCGAGAGTACATACATATTACATACCTCGGCTCCTTTGTCCCCATAAGAAATATAATTACAAAGCAGCATCCAATTGCGATAGATGAATAGGCAATCCATCGATACTGTAGACTTATATCAACAATCAATATCGATATATACATAACGGAGAAGTCAATAACAAAGTACGAAACCTGGATTTCGGTATCATCTTTCGATCCAGCCTTGACAACACCGAAGACTACTAAAGCAATCGCATATAAGCCAAGATTAGCAACCTGAAAAACCAAATCAAGAAAACACATAAAGAAAGCATATATGGTAGCTAAACAAAGATCAAGGAAAGAGCTTTTAACCATAGTAAACGCGTTACGACAGCTAGTTAAAGCTATTCTGCTTGTTGAGTTCAACGAAATGCAATTAACCATAGCCCTGGAAAGTAAATTAAGCAACCACACAGTCTCACACACATATATACACAAGAGTATACAAATGGAAATGGCTCAAGAAGATGAGGTTACATGTGGGAAACTTGAGTAGAAGCCCATCCAATGTTAAAGATAGCTGCAAACATGCTATAGGAGATAGTTTCGAGCGTTAAAGAGTCGTTATGGAGGATCGAACAAGGTAAACAACCTCCGAAAACCGAGGAAAAAGAAATTGCAACAAATAATGATCCTGCAGCAAGCCAAATCTTGAAATGACCAAACCTATCTATCTGCCATAACATAAACTCCAAATTTAGAAACAAAGACCTAATGGCTAGATCACAAAACAGAGAAAAAGTCTCAAGCTTTTTTGATAGTACCAATTCACCAATGAAGATAGTAGCAAACCCATCAGCAACTTGACCAGAGAGCATAACAATGGCTGCATCTCTACAAACAAACAAACAAAAACTCGATTTTGATTGAATAGTCATTTATCAAAGGTCAAAATTGAGATGAAATGAAAATCTCACCTTGGGGAGAGACCGATTTGGGTTAAGAACAAGAGGAGGTAAGTGAACCAACAAGAAGCAGTAATGTCATTAAGCATATGACCAACTCCATAGAAGAACACAGTCCATCTTCCAATGGGTTTTGTGAATGGATCCTCCTCACTACCTCCAACAATAACTGAAGTCGTCATTTTTCTCAAAACCTTCAAAAGTTTCCCAAAAAAGTGAGGATTTTTATCAATCAGGACCAGAATAAACCCTAAATAGAAATCGAATTAGGAACAGAAAAATATGGGAATTGAGATTTCAAACCTTGAATTGGAAAAAAATAGGAACTTTTAGACCTAGAAAAGAGAGAAAAGGGGAAATTAAAGGAAGGAGCTTTCTCAGTACCCAAAACCCAGAAACAATTTCAAATCAAAACCCATGAAATGAGAGATTTTGAATCATAAGACTCCTCAAAGCAACAGTTTTTTTCCCCCCAAAGGAAGAAACTGAAATCGTTTTTGTTTCAGTTTCACTCTTCCCACTTACTTTGTTGATACAACCTTTCTACAAACGTCATTTGTGTTCACATAGGAACTTTTCTTTTGGTTGAAAAATATAAAAATTATTATAAAATCTTGGGAACTGAAAGAGGAAATTGTATAAAATACTGAAGTGATCAGACAGAGAAGGAGATAGGATATGTAGTCTGACAAATCATTCATTCATGCGGTCATGTTGGGTTTTTCCAGATTTGGTTATGGGTGTCAAGGGCTGGGCACGAAGCAAATATCCGGAAGCAGATATCCGGAAAAATATATGTATCCGTGATCCGATTCGTGTTAAACGGATATTTGATTTTTGGATCCGATCCGATCCGTGAAATTTTGGATATCCGAAAATTTGGATATCCGAATTTTTTTTGCTATCTGCGGATATCCGATTCGACCCGTGGAAAATCAAATATCCAAAAAAATTTTAAGATATCCGCGATTATCCGATCCGATCCGTTATTATTTTTAATATAATTTATTTTATTTTTATTTTTTGTAACTAAATCATCATAAAAATTAAATATTTAGTGAAAATAAATGGGTTCACAATAAAACCTAATCATACATATTAGACTTACATGTTACTTTATATAAATGACATACATATTTGTATATATATACGGATCGGATCGGATAATAGTCTTTTTAAAAATACTATTTGTGATTTGCTTTGTTTTTTACGGATCGCCTATTTTAATATTTGTTTTGCTTCGAAACTTTGCGGATATTCGAATTTTTCGATTCGGATCAAAAAGAATAGCGGATTGAATCGGTTTTAACGGATTTTTTGCCCAGCCCTAACGGGTGAATTTTGGAATTTTGCTTGTGAAGTAAAATTCTTTCTGCTTGATTTTTTTTTTTTTTTATGTGTGTTTCTTCTTCAAGAAATGTTTAATTTATTGCTTACACGAGAAGGCACGTTGAGCAACAGTCAAGCGCCACCGAAGAGTCTCAAAATTACACGAATCACATTTATAAAAAAAAAAAATTAACAAAAATAAACGTCGCCTGAGAGATTCGAACTCTCGCGGGGAAACCCCATGTACTTAGCAGGCACACGCCTTAACCACTCGGCCAAAGCGACTTTTGATATATTCATCCCTATTTAGATATCTAAATTAACTTTACTACCTGTAAGTTTGCGTTTCCCATTTCAACACAACACTACTACTCAAAGAGAAAAATCTATATATTCATTTTCAAAAGATCATATACTTTATTGGTTTAAATCCTTGCCTTATTACAAAAACACGTTTTTCGTCAACCCTCTACACCAATAGTCAGGGACGTCTCAATTTTTTTTGGGTCCTAGGCAAAAAAATAAAATTCCACCCTTTTCTAATAGAAAATTAAAAAAAAAAAAAATTCGGGCTTTTTTTCTTTAATAAAAATTAAAAAAAAATTGCATTGGCCATGTGCGGTGGAACGACTTGCCACTCCTATCTGACGGCCCTGCCAATAGTACTTCAGCTACAATAAGGAGTATTGTATTAGGCGAAATAAATATAGAAAAATAATTATCATCCATAATAACATATGCAAATATGAATCAATAAACGATATTACAAAACTAAAATCTTACATTTTGATATAAAAAGTGTGTAAAAAAAATAGTTTCGTACAAAGAGACTTGAAGATATAAAATATAGAGAGATAGACCCACACTACCAAACCTTCCGAATAAAGCCAAGTAAAATAGTGGGCCCATTAAACCAACTTTAATCCACTATCTCTATATAAAAAAAGTCCAAAAAAGGCCTTTCAAAAACTTTAAACCAATCATGAATCCATTATCACTAGTAAACAACCAAAACCACTAATTTCTTTTTTCTTTTCTTTTCTTTTCTTTTTCTCTCATTTCTCAATGTCGTCGTCTTCCACCACCGTAACAACCACCGTACACGGCGAGGCAGATCGGAGCACTTACTGGTGTCACGAATGCGATATGAGTCTCTCTCTTCTCTCTTCATCCTCCGTTTCGTCTCCTCTCTTATGTCCTCAATGTCGCACCGATTTCCTCGAACGTATGGATGATGAATCTTCTTCTCCTTCGAATCTCTTCGACGTTACAATCGGCGATTTCGAAGAAGATAACGAAGACGATGATGATGAAGATGAAGATTGGTGTTTCGTCGATCCAGCGGTTAATTCCGATGATAATTTCCTTCTCGATAGTCCTTACCTCCACCGTCTTCTCCGTCATCTCGCATCTGAGAACACCGAATCGTCTTCTTCATCATCATCGTCATCTTCGATTTTAAAATCATCCGATATCGAATCGATTCCCACGATTCAGATCTCGTCTTCTCTCCTTTGTTCAGATTCAGATCCAGATTCGGTTTTACTCTGTGCTGTTTGTAAAGAGGATTTCTCCGTCGGAGAATCTGCTCGGAGATTACCGTGTAGTCATATATATCATTCCGATTGTATTGTTCCTTGGTTATCGGATCATAATTCGTGTCCGCTTTGCCGATTTGAGATTCCCACGGCGGCGAACGGTGGTTCGGAGGCGGAGATGAGGATTCGGTTATCGGATCTGGCTACGATTGTTGATGGAGACGAGGAAGAAGATGATTGGCTTGGGATTAGGAATGCTTTGAGACGACTTGCTCGTCGTCATGAACAGATGAGATTAGGAGTTGGAGAAATGGAGAGGAATTTAGCTCGTACTGTTTCGGGTTTGGGAATTGCGTTGAGAAGGGAAGAGACTGAAGGTGAGAGAAGCAACGTGACAACACCAGTGTAAGAATCGGCTTAAGCTTTTTCAAAATTTCAAATAAGCGTTTGTGTTCTTGAGTTTTTCTTATTTTTTCTCAGGTCTCTGTTTATTTTTTACAGATTCGACTTTTTAAAATCGATTCTTGATTCTTGTTCATGGTTTTTAGTCAAATAATGTGTCTCTTTGCTTTATCTATCTCGATGGGGTATTATTGATTGGTGAAATAAAACGTAAATGTATTATTATCTAATGATTGTTCTAAGTTTTTCATTTCTTGAGTGTTATTGGAAAATGTAAATGCGGATTAATTAGCTTAGTTTCGTCGAATTAATTAGTAGTACTATGACTTATAGATGTACTCATTCTATATGGTTTTGGACCTTTTAGTTTACATTTTGAATTAAAAAAATATAGATCTTTTTTGATTTTAAGATTGACTTCATTTTGCTTAGATTATTTGGATATTAGCGAAAAAAATCTCAATAGTTACTCGGACTTCAGGATATAGACAGTATTATTCGATTAGTTATGGATGGACCTTCATGGTGTGTAACACTAACTTGTAATTAACAACTCTATGTACAAGTACAACTCTAAAAAACTTCTAATTGTATGAAATGTGTAATGATTAACATTGTCTTTTGTTCTAGTCGTTTACCCCCATTATAATACTACGAGATTAATACAAACATTAGAGTACATACCTTAATTTAGGTGAATGATACGATGGTATCTTGTTTGGACTTAAATTCTTGATCAGATGATATTTTGTTTGGACTTAAATTCTTGATCAGATGATATTTTGATTGGTCTCATCTTTTAATTAGGTAGCCACTAGCCACGCTAGTTAAACAATATACTTTTTTTGTTCAACAGTTGAACGAAATACAGAAAGTAATATATCTACTCGAGTGTCTGACAAAAAATATTATTTTTTGAGCTTGAGACAAAAAAACAAAAAACAAATTAAGTAGAAACTTATTAATGCATCCAAATGTGATTAGGTGTTTGATAGAGGGAGAATTTTTTCCTCTATTGAAGGATATTAATTAAGTATACAATCTCGGTTAGTATGATAAGTCTACGGTTTCTCGGTTAGTATAGCAAGTCTACGGTTAGTATTGCAAGTCTACCATCCCGCGTATCAACATTAAATAATGACTAAAAATATGTTTTTTAATCTTACAAACATCATACAGCTAGTTGACCTACAAATGTCAAATTGACAAATTCTATATAATATAAACACGCTAGTGTCATATAATGACATATTTAAGGAATTAAATTTTGGAAAAATGATTGTTAGCTACACCAAGTATTGGCTAATATGTTGCAAACCACCCGAAGTATAGAAATGTCTTCTAAACTACACAAACTATTATGTAACACATGGTGACATACACCAAGTATATGTAAACATGTTAAAAACTACAAATTGGTGCTTTTTGAAAAATATTATCAATTTAGGGATCAATCTGTAATTAGTTTCATACAAAATAATACTTAAAAATAGAAAATTTCAAAAATATAAATTGAAATAAATTAAAACACCAAATAAATTTACAAAAATTTAAGAAAAAATAATAATAAAAATTTTTGATTAAAAACTAAATTATAGTTTCAGTTTTAAAATATATTACATTTAAAAATTGTTAAAAATTGTTAACTTCAAAATGTTCTTAGTTTCTAAAAAGTAATTGAAAATGTAAGGTATATAGGGATCTAAATACATGTATTTTAAAACCAATTAAATTTATCAAATAAAAGTTTTTTAAATGTTGGTCGACAAATATATTTAAAATTTTGTTGAATAAATATCAATAGTTTAGAATAAAACACATAAATGACATATATTACACTTTTGTATGAGAATTGTTTTTGTAACATTGGGTCACAAGTAATAAACTCATTAGCCTAGCCCTTTAAAAAAAAAATTAGACTCGTTTTTTATTTTTACAACAAAAAAATTACACTTTTTGTATGGAAAATTATAAGTAGTTTTTTTTTACTCATATCCCAACATTAAACAGCGAATTGCAATGTAATTTTATAAGTTTTATAATGAGAATAATTTTTTTTTAAGGGCTAGGCTAATGTGTCTTTTATTTGTGACCCAATGTTACAAAAAAAATTCTCATACAAAAGTGTAATATATGTCATTTATGTGTTTTATTCTAAACTATTGAAATTTATTCAACAGAATTTTAAATATATTATTTTTTCTTAAATTTTTGTAATTATATTTGGTGTTTCAATTTATTTAAATTTATATTGTTTAAATTTTCTATTTTTGAATATTTATTTTGTATGAAATTAATTACAGATTGATCCCTAAATTGATAATATTTTTCAAAAAACACCAATTTGTAGTTTTTGACATGTTTACATATACTTGGTGTATGTCACCATGTGTTACATAATAGTTTGTGTAGTTTAGAAGACATTTATATACTTCAGATGGTTTGCAACATATTAGCCAACACTTCGTGTAGCTAAGAATCATTTTTCTTTAAATTTTTGACCTTTAAGTCGGTTGATGCAACACTTGAGTTTGAGAAAAAAAAAAAACTCGATTGATGTAACTATAAATATTATCTTTTATTATCTTTTGGATAATCAAACTGTCTGACCTCTCCGTATGATTATTGGCCGCTATTGTTTTGGGGGTAATTAATCTAAATAAATGGATAAAAATCAATCAAAAAGCCTTGCACGTGCACAGTTGAATCACATATATCACGTCAGACGAGTATCTTTCTTGTTTATTACGTTATCCTTGTCCGATACAATTGCAGATTACTAGGTTTTAACATAAAACGAAAGACGACGACAAGCAAGTTTCATATTGACCTGCAAATTAAATTTAAAGAAAATAATGTTGAGATTTTGGCATGTCACTTTGTATTTATGCAATCGTTTAAATTTTTTTGCAAGAATGTCATTAGAGTTTAACTTTTATATTTTTTAGATTTGGATTAACTATTTTATATTTAGAGTATAATTTTTAGGGTAAAGTTTAGGGTTTGTGTTTTGAAAGAGAGAAAAAATGTTTTTTTGTTTTTTATATAAAAAATGCCATGTTTGCAATAAATTTTTAGGAGTGACATATTTGAAAAAAATATTTTCAAAGGTTTGTAATTTTCCCAAGAATGTTTTGTGAAGTATATAAAATATTTAAATATAAAAAAGTTTATTTTATGACAATATTAAGAAAACAATAGGTTAGATTGGTGATAATCTTTATTCCACTTTTTTAATTTGTACTGTTTTAGATTATACCAATCACGAAAACTTTATCAAAAGCTTTACCAATACTATTACACTATTCTTTATTTATACAGCTTTATTTCAAATCTTTATCTATACAGTTTTGCACTATGCTATAAAGCTTACCGTTCCAGACCTTAAAAAAAGCTAGGTTACCAATCGGAACCAATTTTTTTTTTTGCTAAACGCCAAGAAAAGTGTTTTTTTTTCCGCTAAACGCCAATATCAAGAAAACATTTGCATACGAGAAGAATCCTTATTCGCAGAAGCCACATAATTTATGCCGACAATCACCAAAACCGTAAATAAAACAAAGTCAAATTCGCATCTAAATGTAAAGTTGAAGAGCTAAAGTCAACCCCACTTAGTCATAAAATAAAACATCTGTCACGCCATGTTTTTACTTATATATATCTAATTGATTTTCTTAATATATCAGTTGGAAAATATAAAAATCATTTAACTTCGATAGCGTAAAAGAAACAGATCATTCTCTTTGAAAAAATTACTGTTTATTTAAACCAAGTGTGTAATGGTAGGCAGGTCCATAGCTATTTCTTCCTGTATTTCTTAGTATTTTCATATTCAGTTTGTAGTTAATAAATGCCTATTTTTATTAACGTTTTTGACCCTACAACAATAATATAGTATTTAATTGCATATTCTATTATCATTTCCACAATTTGTTTTGTGTATAAATACAGAGGCAGATAATCCAAAACATATCCATATTATTATTTCTTGAAACAATACCAAAATCTCAAAATCCAGCCCAAGAAAAAAACAAAACCAAATCTTTTCTTTTGTCTGAATGGTGAGAAATTCATTGAAAACTGAGTACGATCTTGATTATCTTCCTAATCAAAGCTTTTATGGAGGTTATTCAAAATCTTCGATTCCCATAAACAAGAACTCCCAAATCATAAGCAAGATCAAGCCTCAGATCCGTATCATCCATATATTTGCACCGGAAATCATAAACACCGATGTCAAAAACTTCCGTACACTCGTCCAAAGCCTAACCGGAAAACCCGAGATCACCAAAACCGCCTCTAAGAAAAAGAAAACCAAAACAAATTTTCCCGTTCCACCGTCTTTACCTCACGAATATTCCGGCCAAGACGATACGGCGGATCTGGTCAACGGGGTTATAGAGAGCCACGTGGTAAAGGAGGAAGAATGGGGATCATGTTCGAACCCAAACACTTACTTTGATTTTGAGGGTTTGATCAATATTGATGACGAAGACATGTTCTCAAGTCAATGGTTTGATATTCAACAACCTTGCCCTAATTTCTAGGGTTTCTACTAACCGTGATCATATTGGTTCTGATCATTTAACCATTAGGGACATATACATAGATTGTATATATATACATGTTTGGGTTTTTTTTTTTGGGTGACCTTTGATTTAACTTGGTAGACTGACTTTGCCAAGAAAGAGTGTAGCGAGGAGTTTAATTTGATAGACTGATTATGCCAAGTGAAAGGAAGTTTGAGTTTTGATCTTCGATGATAGAAAAACTCTACTTTAAATTGGTGTATAAACTCTACGTAACACGTTGTACTCTCACGCATGAGTGTATTAATTTTTTGATGTAATTATGATTGACTTTATTTGCGTTGCGCAAGTTTATATATAAAAACGCGAGAAGTATATTGTGAGTGAGTTGCTTTGCTTGTTCATAAATGACTATTGATTTGTAGATAACTATCGAAGGTGGAAATCACATCTTATAATAGCATATAAAACCTTGTCAAAAAAAAAAAAAAACCAGTTAAACTTGAAAATTTTGTAAGTATATATATGAGCATAAATATTAAACTTTTGAGGAAAAGTGTTCCTTTTTGTTCTCTTATTTGATAAATTACTTGATATGATAACGATGACAAGTACAATGATGTGTAATGGAATACGTAGCTTGCTACAATGATTTTGGATGTCATATTTTTCCAAGCTCAATCAATAAATAATACACCTATTTGTTTTTTTTTTTCTTTTTGAATCTTTTCTTACATACCTTTTTGTTTTCGATGACATAATTATTAATGATGTCATCTTATATGATATGTGATGATTTAGTAATCATTATAACTAGGTTTTTATATTTAATAGTTGTGTTCATCCAACACCATTTACATATAATGGCTCGCAAATTTTACTAATGGAGAATGAGGAATCCCAAACCGCCCATTCGACCAAATATTATTTATTTATTTTTGTTAAAGGACTCCACCAATATCATACAAACGATGATTTTTAATACATTTTTCAACAAATTAAAATCTTGACTTAGCAAAAAATATAAACGTTAACCATACAACCTCTTTGTTAATTAGCAACAAAAGAAAGATACAATTTTTTGTTATAAATCATAGTGGATTGTCATAACAAGTTCTGGTCCGTTTACGGCCCATTAACACTTAGTCTTTAGGCCGGTTTAATGAATCCTAGTTGAATTAGGATTTTCCTTTTATGTACTTTCCTTTTCCCATTAGGAAAAGGAATTTTCCTTTTCTATCTTGTAATAATCCTATATAAAGGATCTTATGATTAATGAATAAACACAATCTTCCCCATTCGTTCTCTTGATTCACAACACGTTATCAGCACGAGTTGCTCCCTAAACCCTAAAAACACAAAAAACGCGATTACTGTTCATCGACGATTACTGTTCATCGACGCACTGTTCATCGACGCACTGTTCATCGCGCACTGTTCATCGACGATTACTGTTCATCGCGCACTGTTCATCGACGATTACTGTTCATCGACGATTACTGTTCATCCGGCGTTACTGTTCAAATCATAGTTCATACAGCCTTTAAGGTTACGGCGAACTAGAAGAAAGTTCATACAGCCTATCAACGGTTACGGCGAACTAGAAGACTCACGGAGGTTAAGGTAAACAATAAGAAACCCTAATCTAAAGAACCTAGATTCATGATAATCTTAGAAACCCTAATCTAAATCATGCTTGTTATTGTTATTGCTTGCTTGATTGTGTTTATTGATTCATGATTCGTAATCACTTGAAACCCTAACTTGAAACCCTAACCTAATTCAATTAAAATCCAAACCGATTGCATGATCTGTACCCGTGTCGATCGACACTAGTTATGTCGATCGACACGTAAACTTCTGCCTGAATTTGTTGTTTGAATTAAACTGTGTCGATCGACACAAATCACCCGTCGATCGACAGTAAACACTCTGTCCAAATTTGGTTGCATATTTATTTGAACTCGTTTGTTTGTTTGCTTGTTTGGATTGATTCGTTGATTGATAAACATGAAACTGAAACTGATTGCATCATATAGACATAACATGCTTGATTAAAATCCGGTCATATCATCATACGGTTTAGAATTTGAATACTAGGCTTGCATCATGAGCATATAAAAACATTATGTTAGGTTGTTAAACATAAAAATCTGGTTTCATAAGCATCATGCATCCGTACCCGTTTATATAAGCACCCATGACCTATTTTGCATCATATGCATAAACTTTAAAATCTTATAGTTCTTAGAGAATAGGATGAATGTTTTCAGATGTCGAAAATCAACAATTTGGATTATGCTGCCCTCAATCTCTCTGGAGACAATTACTTACAGTGGGCGTTGGATACTAAGATAAATCTAAAGTCTAAAGGACTTGGCGAATGTATCATTGAGGATAATAATGAGAATGAAAGGAATCGATACAGAACGATATCGATCATTCGTCATCATCTTGTTGAGGGTCTCAAGGATCAATACCTAACCATTGAGAACCCTTTGGACCTTTGGAAAGAATTAAAGATAAGATATGACCACCATAGAACGGTGTTGTTACCAAAGGCCAATTATGATTGGAGGAATCTCAGGTTCCAGGACTTCAAGTCCGTGGAAGAATATAACTCGGCTATGTTCAGAATAGTTTCTCAATTGAGACTATGTGGTGAGAAGGTAACTGAGAAAGACATGTTGGAAAAGACCTTCTCCACCTTTCACACTAATAACGTGTTGCTTCAACAGCAATACCGTGAAAGAGGTTTTGAGACATACTCAAAGCTTATAGCATGTCTATTACTAGCCGAGGAGAATAATACACTGCTAATGAGAAACAGTGAGATGAGACCTCCTGGATCAGCCCCACTTCCTGAAGCGAATGTGGCCACAGATGAAAAGAAAGAAATTAACCACGTCCAAAGTGATTATAGACATCGTGGTCGTGGACGTGGGGGTAGATGGCAAGGACGTGGCCGTGGCCATTTTAATCCATACGGCCGAGGTCAGGGCCGAGGCCACGGATTCCATAACGATCATTCTAACCGCAGGCGAGGACGAGGACGCGGATACCGAACTGACTATGATCGTAATAACCGTGGTATTACTTCTCAACCACGAGAATCAAACCCAAAATCAGTTTGCCATCGATGTGGAATGAGTAATCATTGGGCTAAGACATGTAGGACTCCCAAGCATCTGGTTGAACTCTATCAAGAGAGCCTTAAAGGGAAGAATCCAGAAACTCATATGATCCAGCATGATAATGAAGGAGATTTCGATCATGAGCAAGATGACTTGATGAATTTTGAAACCTCAGATATACTTAAGTGATTGATTTTGATTTTCTGTTTTGGTGTTTTGTGTTTTGCTTGTTTTACGTTTTACACTTTATACTTTGGTTTTGTGTTATTGCTTTCTATTAAACTTTATGGAATGAAAGAGTGTTATTTAAAAGTATCTATTGTTATCTCTTTTGAAGTATGAACGATATGGATGTGTTCATTGTGGATAGTGGATCAAGCCACTCGATATTAAGAGATAAGAGATACTTCATTGATCTTACACTTAAAAAGGCAAATGTAACCACAATTGCGGGTATAGCAAATTTAATTGAAGGCCACGGTCAAGCCCATATTTTATTACCTAAGGGCACGCATCTAGAAATTTTTAATGCGTTATATTCACCTAGTTCAAAGAGAAGTCTATTGAGCTTTAAAGACATTCGAATGAATGGTCTTCATGTTGAAACTAAGGACGAGAATAACAAAGAATTCCTTTAAATCTTTGAAACCGTCCATGGCTATAAGAAAGTCCTAGAGACTATACCTGCCATTTCTGTGGGCCTTTATTGTGCTAAGATCGGAATGATAGAAGTAAATGCTATGGTAAACAAAGAGTTTACTGAGAATTTCACTTTTTGGCATAACCGGCTTGGCCATCCCGGTGCTAACATGATGCGAAAGATATTAGCAAGTACTAATGGGCACACCTTGAAAGAAAGGAGAGTTATCCCAAAGAATCTCACGTGTGAAGCATGTTCACTAGGGAAACTCATTACTAGGCCATCACCAATCAAAGTAACTAAGGAAACGATAAATTTTCTGGAAAGAATTCAAGGAGACATATGCGGACCAATACACCCACCTTGTGGGACGTTTAGATATTTTATGGTCCTTATTGATGCATCCACGAGATGGTCACATGTCTGCCTATTATCAACTAGAAATGTGGCATTTGCAAGATTGCTTGCCCAGCTCATACGTTTAAGAGCACACTTTCCAGATTTTCCTTTAAAGACTATACGTCTTGACAATGCTGGTGAATTTACGTCCCAAGCGTTTAACGATTATTGTATGTCCATGGGGGTAAGTGTTGAATATTCTGTGGCACATGTACATACACAAAACGGTTTGGTTGAATCGTTTATTAAACGCATACAGTTGATTGCTAGACCGTTGCTAATGAGATCAAAACTCCCGGTCTCAGCTTGGGGACATGCAGTTTTACATGCAGCAGAGCTAATTCGTATCAGGCCATCTAGTGAACATAAATATTCCCCATCACAGTTAATAACGGGTCAAGAGCCAGACATATCCCATCTTAAAACATTCGGATGTTCCGTTTATGTGCCTATTGCACCACCACAGAGAACAAAGATGGGACCTCAAAGGAGGATGGGGATATATGTTGGATATGATTCTCCTACTATCATTAAGTACCTTGAGCCAACCACGGGTGATTTGTTTAAGGCCAGGTACGCAGATTGTCATTTTGACGAATCTGTCTATCCAACATTAGGAGGAGATAACAGACTGGTAAAGGAAATTATATGGAATCAAACGTCCTTAAAATGGCAAGATCCTCGGACTCAAGAATGTGAATTAGAAGTCCAAAAGATTATACATTTACAAAAGCTAGCTAATCAATTGCCAGATTCCTTTGCTGACCCGAAAAGAGTAACTAAGTCTTACATACCAGCTGTTAATGCACCGATTAGAATTGATGTTCAAGAGGGACACAATCAAGTTGCTACAGAATCTAAACCACACTCAAAACGTGGCCGGCCAATAGGTTCCAAAGATAAGAATCCTCGGAAAAGAAAGAAAGGTGCTGAAATCGTGGTTGAGGAATCTGATGGAACCCCAGACATAACTGAACCGATAGTTCCAAGCAATGAGACTCGGGACGCCGAGTTTCATGGTTCTGACGTTCCTGAAAATAATGAGATCTCAATGAATTATGTTATGTCTGGAATACAATGGAATAGAAAGTGTGTGGAAATCGATGATATATTTGCTTTTAAGGTAGCACTTGAACTTATGGAGGATCTAGAACCCACGTCGATATATGAGTGCACTCAGAGTGAAAATTGGACTAAATGGAAAGAAGCTATAAACGTGGAGTTGAATTCTTTAAGGAAAAGGGATGTCTTTGGTCCAATAATTCGGACACCCTATGAGATTAAACCAGTTGGACATAAATGGGTCTTTGTGAGAAAAAGAAATGAACATGGTGAAATCGTGAGATATAAAGCACGGCTTGTTGCACAAGGATTCTCACAGAGACCAGGAATAGATTATGAGGAGACATACTCCCCTGTGGTGGATGCTACAACTTTTAGATTTTTGATAAGTCTGGCTATAAGAGAAAAGTTGGATATGCGGTTAATGGACGTTGTAACTGCATACTTATATGGTCCACTGGATAATGAGATTTATATGAGATTACCAGAGGGTATTGAGCTCAAAGATAAGAAAGGTTCTCGAGAACAACACTGCATAAGGCTGAACAAATCCCTTTATGGACTGAAGCAAAGTGGGCGTATGTGGTACAATAGATTGAGTGAGTACTTAGTCAAAGAAGGCTATAAGAATGATCCCATCAGTCCATGTATTTTTATAAAAAAGTTTGCAAACAAAGGGTTTGTTATCATAGCAGTTTACGTGGATGATTTGAACATCCTTGGAACCCCTGGTGAAATCGTCCAAACAGTTGAATGCCTCAAGAAAGAATTTGAGATGAAAGACCTAGGCAAAACTAAGTTCTGTTTGGGATTGCAACTTGAGTACATAAATGATGGAATCCTTGTGCATCAAATGGCATATACTGAAAAGGTACTCAAGCGTTTTAATATGGATCAATGTCACCCATTGTCCAGCCCAATGGTGGTGAGATCTCTTGATCTAGAAAAGGATCCGTTTGGTCCTAAGAGAGACTCTGAAGAAGTCCTTGGTCCCGAAGTGCCATATCTCAGTGCCATAGGAGCTTTAATGTATCTGGCAAGCCACACTAGGCCAGATATATGTTTTGCCATGAATTTATTATCAAGATTTAGCTCATGTCCGACCCAAAGGCACTGGGACGGGATAAAACATATTCTTCGTTACCTACAAGGAACGAAAGACTTGGGTCTATTTTATACTAACCAATCTAAGGACGGTTTAGTTGGTTTTGCTGATGCAGGTTATCTTTCAGATCCTCATAATGCACGGTCCCAGACAGGTTATGTGTTTACTCATGGAGGAACTGCAATATCTTGGCGCTCAATGAAGCAGGCCATTGCAGCTACATCTTCTAATCATTCAGAGATATTGGCAATTCATGAGGCTAGTCGTGAGTGTGTTTGGTTAAGGCTGATGACCCAGCACATAAGAGTGGATTGTGGAATGGCCGAAGGTAAGCAGGAATCGACGGTCTTGTTCGAGGACAATGCAGCGTGTATAGCTCAACTTAAGGATGGATACATCAAAGGTGATAGGACGAAGCACATTCTGCCAAAATTCTTCTTCACATCCGATCTACAGAAAGATGGAGAAATTCAAGTGCAGCAAGTACGATCAAGTGAGAATTCAGCAGACCTATTCACCAAGTCACTTCCAACCTCAACGTTCAAGAAACTTACTTATCAGATTGGAATGCGTCGTTTGAAAGACTTGCAGTG
The DNA here is from genome assembly GCA_963576765.1 of Draba incana. Taxonomy (NCBI): domain Eukaryota; kingdom Viridiplantae; phylum Streptophyta; class Magnoliopsida; order Brassicales; family Brassicaceae; genus Draba; species Draba incana. The sequence continues at coordinate 3,202,780 of OY755216.1, read as the reverse complement.
AGATTCAGAACAGGGGGAGTAATACGTGTTGTACTCTTTTTCCTTCACCACGGTTTTGTCCCAAAATGGGTTTTACTTGGTAAGGTTTTAATGAGGCAACATCCAAAGCGTATTACAAGCCCATTAGAGTTATGACATCCAAGGGGGAGTGTTATAAATCATAGTGGATTGTCATAACTAGTTCTGGTCCGTTTACGGCCCATTAACACTTAGTCTTTAGGCCGGTTTAATGAATCCTAGTTGAATTAGGATTTTCCTTTTATGTATTTTCCTTTTCCCATTAGGAAAAGGAATTTTCCTTTTCTATCTTGTAATAATCCTATATAAAGGATCTTATGATTAATGAATAAACACAATCTTCCCCATTCGTTCTCTTGATTCACAACATTTTTAAATTTGACCTTATTTTTTGGCTTTAGAATCGTTAGGACTGATACGAATCTTACGAGTCGCGGACTTCTGACCTAAACTAAACCGACTATAACCCGACCGGTTTGGTTTCTTAATGTAATCATATTACAGTCTTTCTGATAAACACGAAAAACACTTGCTCATCACGTAGCACAATTTTTCACATCTCTCAATTTTTTTCTCTGTACGTGAAAAAAACCTTTCAAATCTCCGGTAAATTCCTCTCCACGCTTTCTTCGTTCCCATTACGTCGGAGAATTATGTTTTCGCCGGTATCTAAAAAAAAATCTCCGGGATTAATTTTTCGTTTTTGTGTGTAGAATCTGAGTTTTGAAGAATGGTGTTTTTTCGCGGCGTATCATCCATTTCAAGGCTTCGGTCTAAAGTGGTGAGTAGATTTATATTTTGACCTTTTTCGTGTTTTTGTTTAACGTTTTGGTTGATTCGTAAAGATTTGATGATCGTATCTAATATTTAAAAGCAGGTGCAACAATCTTCACTTAGCAACTCCGTCAGATTGCTCCAAACGCAGAGCTCTTCCGAATTGGTAAAGTTTAGGTTTTCATTTTCTCGTGTTTGATGTTACGTTTGAGATGAAATTTTAATAAATTTGGAATGTAAATTGTTTTTTTTTTCTGAAAAAAATGTAAATTGTTGAAATTTTGGTTTTAGAGATTCTGTTTTTTCCTTCTTATGGTTGATTTTTGAGATTTGGTGTTAATGTTGTTTTTTAAAATGACAATTTCAGGATTTGAAGTCACAGATGCAAGAGATTATTCCAGAACAACAGGTTAGATTCTACTTTGTTGTATATATATATATATATATTTGGTTCTAGAGATTAGAATTGGATCTTATCTCTGTTCTAGACTCTAGTTCACAAACTTGTAATTACAGGAACGTCTCAAGAAACTGAAATCAGAACATGGAAATGTCCCAGTGGGGAAAATCACTGTTGATATGGTATGGATTACAATGATTTATATTTTTTTTGCTCTGTTTGATTATAAACTACTCACATATATAAATTATTAAATTTTTTTGCAACATTTGTGAAGGTGCTTGGTGGAATGAGAGGAATGACTGGACTACTTTGGGAAACCTCATTGCTAGATGCAGACGAGGTAAGTATATCTTTATTGTTCAATGTTCATAGATATAGAATATTAAAAATGATCTTGTTATTGCAATGATCCTAATCTCTATTTCAGGGAATACAGTTTAGAGGCATGTCGATTCCCGAATGCCAAAAAGTATTACCTGCTGCTCAATCTGGAGGAGAGCCTTTGCCTGAAGGTCTTCTATGGCTTTTGTTAACTGGAAAGGTATGATTCTTTTTAACATTTTTACGCAAAAATGGTTCATACTATTTAGTTTCCCTTTTTTCGATATAGGTGCCAAACAAAGAGCAAGTTGATGCATTGTCAAAAGAGTTGGCTGATCGTGCGGCTGTGCCAGGTTTTTACTTTTTTAGTTCACTAAATGTTATGATTTTTGCAAACATAAAAATAAACTCTAGCGTTATACTTAAATTTCTATCGCAGATTACGTTTACAAAGCTATCGATGCATTGCCTTTGACCGCTCATCCAATGACTCAATTTGCTAGTGGTGTAATGGCCCTCCAGGTTAATATGGCTCTGTTCTTTACTTGTTTGTAAAGAATCTCTTAAAGTAATTAATTTTCAGGAGTGTTTCTTATCTTGCTGAATTGTTATACAGGTTCAAAGTGAGTTCCAAAAGACATATGAAGAGGGTGTTGTTCATAAGTCAAAGTATGAAACTTGATTAATAATAATCTTTTAGTTTGTTCATTGATTGCCTTATATATTGAGTCATATAAACTGAATTTTTCCCTGAAGGTTTTGGGAGTCAACCTATGAAGATGCCCTAAACTTGATTGCTCGTGTTCCTGTCGTAGCTTCATATGTTTACCGAAGGTTAGATTTTTATGCCCTTTTCCATGTTTTTAGCTTATGGACATACAATTTTGGATTTTTTTCTTCCTTATTACTGTTCTTGAATTGACATTTCAGGATGTTCAAGGATGGTAGCATCATTCCATTGGATAAGTCTTTGGATTATGGTGCGAATTTTTCACATATGCTTGGATTTGATAGTCCTCAAATGAAAGAGCTCATGAGACTTTACGTTACCATTCACAGGTCTGTGTTGGTTCTTTTCTTTTCAATATGTCTCATTAAACATAATCATAACATTAAGCTAAAATTTCTTCTTTTATATTGTGATTTTCTTATCTTCTTACCAACTTTTACATAACTTTATAGAATGATCAAAAGTTTTCTTTTCTTTACTACTGGTTTTTGTTTTTAGTGATCATGAAGGTGGAAATGTTAGTGCTCACGCCGGTCACCTGGTACGTATTACTACATGATCTTTCCATCAAGTGAGTTTCATTTTGTTCTTGATGCTCATGTTTCGCTATTTAGTTTTTCGCGTATTCATCTATGTTTTTACTCCCAATGATTTGAGTTTCTAGACATTTTTTTTGCTAATGACATTTTACTCATTCAGGTTGGGAGTGCACTTTCAGATCCATATCTTGCATTTGCAGCTGCATTAAACGGTTTATCTGGACCACTCCATGGTTTGGCTAATCAGGTACCAATCTTAATTGTTTTCTAAAGAATCTTGTATTATTCAAACCTACAAGTATATAACAGAGCTCCAAGAAAGTTACTCTTATAATAATATTATGTTACACAACTGAGAATTGGAAGCTTATTCATGTACTTGTTTCAGGAAGTTTTGTTGTGGATCAAATCCGTTGTCGAGGAATGCGGAGAAAATATATCAAAGGAACAGCTAAAAGATTATGTCTGGAAAACGTTAAACAGTGGCAAGGTAAAACAAAATAAATTTTGCTCTGCTTTGCCATTTGAATGTGAGAAAATAAGACCAAAACATGAATTATTGTATGATTAATGATAAAAGTTTGGGATTATGTTTTGATTTGTATGGTTTTCTTGTAAATATTTTTAAAGAAAATTAAACCAAAACATTTGTACTGTAGGTTGTTCCAGGATATGGACATGGTGTTTTGCGTAAGACGGATCCAAGATATGTATGCCAAAGAGAGTTTGCCTTGAAGCATCTACCTGATGATCCTCTTTTTCAGCTGGTAACTTTGTAATTTTTTCATGCTTTAAAATTTTTGTAATAAATGTCACTCGCGCCTCACAAATCACTCAACTCGATAGGTCTCAAAGCTTTATGATGTGGTGCCTCCTATTCTAACTGAGCTTGGAAAGGTATTGTTTCCATCATCAATAAACGTGCTAAGAGAATTTCTTATTCTCTCTGTTTTTTTTGAATCTTGAAACATGTTTTCAGGTCAAGAACCCGTGGCCTAACGTTGATGCGCATAGCGGAGTGTTGCTGAACTATTATGGTCTAACTGAAGCAAGGTAGGAATTGAAGAGTCTCATTTAAGTGTGACTAGTCTTGGTAACTTCTTTTGCTGAATATACATTGATTTTTTTGCCGTCGAATATAGATACTACACGGTTCTTTTTGGCGTCTCAAGGAGTCTCGGCATTTGCTCACAGGTTTGTACATACAGTTTACTATCGAGAATTAAATTTTTAGTACGGATCATCACTAAAGATCCATCACAATAAACTCAAACTGATCTTTTCGGTTATCTATTTCTTGTTCCGGTTTCAGCTAATATGGGACCGGGCACTTGGACTGCCTCTTGAGAGACCGAAGAGTGTAAACATGGACTGGCTCGATAATTTCATGCGCTTGAAGCGCTAAGCTAAACCCCTGACTGTGTTCTCTCTGTCTCACCGATCAAACCATCCTTCTCTTCCATTTGATGGGGTAACTTTTAGCATTTCTAGAGAATCAAATGATTTATCGTCGGAAATGTTTTGTTCGGAGTTTTTTTTCTTGGTTCTTCCGAAAACACAATAAAATGTCAAACATTCGAATAACCGGGTTTTCTTAAATTGACACTATATTTTTATTCCACTACCTTGACAAACAAGTTTCCCTGCTGATTCAAGCAATCCAATGATTTGCTTTGATTGAATCTTATAAGTCAATGAACAAGCTTCGAGCTCGCATACTAAACAGAAGAGGACTAGAGGACTTGTCTCTGAAACATATGGTTGAAGCAAATCGTGGCCCTCATGGTCATTGTCAAGTGGTTCAAGACAATCATAAAACTCCCAACTCAAGTTAGTGTAGGACTTTTTTTTGCAAGAAAAAAAAAAAAATATTAGTGCTGGACTTTGACTCTTAAGCCGTACGGCATGCTTGGACCAAACCTAATTTTTTGTCGAACAAGAATTTGATCTCCTTAAGCCTTACGGCATCCTTGGCTCGAACTCAAAGTCAAGTGAAACAGAGACTTGACTACTATTATACGGGAGATTTTTGGTCCAAGTTCCATGTTAGCCTCAGGGTCACGAGTTTCTTATTCTTCTAAAGTTCACCAAAATTAATCTCTTTTCTCTATCTTTGCGTGTGACAGTGAATTAAAAAAGTATTTGGTTACTCTAGTGATGCGTTTAACTTTAAAACATTTTAAATCATGTCATTATCATTAAACCCATCATGTCTTGTTTGGTAACACACAAACGTCCGTGTGTATGTACTAGAGGCTAATATTTTATTTCTTTCACTTTTTTGTAATTTTATCTTACAAATATCTTTATCACAATTTTGTAGGTGACCGATCCGGTCCAATCCTTTCAGAATTAAGTTGAACCAATTTTTGAATCAATTAAACATAAACAATAATCGGGTTCGGTTCGATCTAGACCCATACGTTAAGACTCTTAATTTAAGGCCCATATTTCTGTGAAGTTGGTAACCTCACGAAGTCACAAATCACAATTACCGAACATAGATGAAAAACGAACATTCCATTTCCACTAACTTATGAGGGGCATTTCTGTAAATTACTTCTATTCTTCCTCCACCTCCGTAAAACGGTTGCACACGAAGCGAGGCAGCCAACGAGTTTGGTAACCCGACCCGATCCGACAAAATCCGACCCGTTATACATATATATATACAGAAAAATGGGTAAAGCAAAGGTGAGAAAATCTTTTACGTAGGTCTATATCATTTCATACGAAGAAGAGAAAAATAGCCAAGACCTAAATTTAATTTCCCTTTTCATATATAAAGGCTTGAAAATCCAAAACAGAGTGAAAAAATATAAAACAAAAAAGCAAATAAAAAATTTAAAATTTTTATAAATCCCTAAAAACTGCGAGCGTGTAGTTAGGCTAGTGAAGGGAGATATGATGAATGAAGAAGAAGCAGTAACATCGAACGGCATGAACGTCGACGATAATAATAACACAAATATTTACAGTACCAGTGATTCCGATAATAATCGTATCGGAGAAGACGACTGTAATCTCAATCAGATCAGTCAAGTATGGGGAACATGGGAAGAGCTTTTGTTAACATGCGCCGTTAAACGCCATGGTTTTAGGGATTGGGATTCCGTCGCTAAAGAGATTCGTTCCCGGAGCTCTCTCACCGCCTCCGCCGGAAATTGCCGGATTAAATACCAGGATCTCAAACGCCGGTTCCACGATTCCGGCGACGGAGATAAAAACAGCGAATCCGCGACGGCGGCGGCGTCGGAGGAGGAGGAGAAACTCGGTGAAATCACTTGGGTTGAGCAGTTACGGGGTCTTCGTATGGCGGAGCTCCGGCGAGATGTTCAACGATGTGACGACTCGATACTGTACGGAGGAGTCTCTATTTCTCCGCCGCTGGATCTGAGTTTTTTTTTTTTTTTTTTTAATTATTTCATATTTTTTTTATCGTTTTGTTTTTGTATTTGATTAGGTCGCTTCAATTAAAAGTTAAGAAATTAGAGGAGGAGAAAGACGGAAATGATGGAGACAAGAAACCAGATCTGGAAGAAGACGACGAAACTAAACCGGTGAGATTAAACCGGGAAACGACGGAGTCTGACCGGGAAAATCGGTCGATGAACGAATCGAACTCGACAGGTTCCGTCGATAAAACCGCCGATAAAACGGTTAGGAAAAATCCAGATCCCGATCAGGTTAAGGCGGCGGCGAAGGAGGAGGAAGAAGAAGAAGGAACGGTTAGTAGAAGATCGGAAATGAGCAACTCCGGCGAGTTAGGCGAATCGGGAACGTCCACTGGTCATAAAAAGAGGAAAGTATCGAAATACAGAAGCGGCGAGGATAGTAGTAACCGCGGCGGAAGCGGCGGTGATAAATCACAGCCGTTGATTGATATCATGAAACTGATTCGGTCTCATCCTCGTGGATCAGTGTTCGAATCCCGGTTACGTAGCCAGGTCAGCAAATTGCCTTATTTTCCTCGATTTTTTTTCGTAGTAAATATTTCCCTTATTTTCCTACGTAATGTTATCAACTTTTCTCCATGTTTTAAAACTAACAAAATTATTTTTCAAACACAAACTAAAAGTTGAACATACCAAATTGAAATTTCCTTTTAGTATTTACAACAATTATTCTAAAAACCCGCTCACGAAAATGTTATATATTTCATTCGATTAATTTAATATTAATATTGTTTTCTTAATAGCGTAATGAGCAGATGATTTTATTCTAAAATAAGAATGTGTACATTAGTACATTATATCGTGAAAAAAAAAACATAAAAAAGTTACAAAGACGCTTTGACATATGGCGAACAGCGGCGATACGAGGGTTCCCGAGAATGAGATTCGCGATTCGGCGATGGAGGAGGTGGGAGACAAAGGGCGACCGCCGGGCAAACCGCCAGAGACTGGGTCGTGGCTGAAGACGGTGGTAGGAAGTAATGGTGGAGGAATCCCGGTACCGGAAGATGTCATTGATGATGAGTTCATAGCAACTCGATTGAGTTTAGATTTCCCAGATGGCGAGGATGGAGAGCCTGTGATAACCATCGGAAGCGAGGTTTTGGACGCAATGAATGGCCTCTGGAAGAAGTGCATGATTGTGAAAGTGCTCGGAAGAAATGTTTCGATCCCGACTCTTAGTAGGCGTTTGAGAGAGTTGTGGAATCCTCAAGGAGCAATGGTGGTGATGGACCTGCAGCGACATTATTTCTTGATCCGATTTGAAGTAGAGGCGGAATACATGGCGGCGTTGACGGGTGGCCCGTGGAAGGTTTTTGGAAGTTATCTGATGGTTCAGGATTGGACACCGGTGTTTAATCCGGCTCAGGATGAGATTGAAACAACGCCAGTTTGGGTTCGGTTTGCGAATCTCCCAGTGAATTTTTATCATAAGTCGATTCTTATGGGGATTGCTAAAGGTTTAGGGAAACCTCTTAAGGTGGACTTAACGACTTCAAATTTGGAGAGAGCACGTTTTGCTCGCGTCTGCGTTGAAGTTAATCTAAAGAAGCCGCTCAAGGGCACTGTGATGATTAATAGGCAAAGATATTATGTGTCCTATGAGGGTCTGACGAACATTTGTTCGGGATGTGGTCTATATGGTCATTTAATTCACTTGTGTCCGAAGGTAAGTAGAGAGAAGACAAGTGTTGAAGTGCCAAGATCAGGGGAGGTGCAACCAGGTCCACAAAATCTGGTTCCGACGAATGATGGTTTTGTTCAGGTACGGCAGAGAGGAGGAAGGTCGGCGAGAAACCGGAAAGAACAGAGTATGGGAGGTGAAGTTGGAAAAGGAAAGGAGGGAGTTAATGTGCGTCAGTTACGGATTCGTGACGGGGCAAAGATTGCGGTATCAAACAGATTTGATTTGGTGAAAGATATGAAAATCCCGAGTGTAGGGGAGGAGATTACACAGCTGGGGGAGAATAAGGAAAACGAGAATACGGTCAATCAAATGGAAAAAGGAAGGAGTAAGTCTCAAGGAAATATGGTTTTTCGAGCAGATTTATTGGAAAAGGCTAGTGGGCCTCGTGAGGAGAAGAGAGAGATACGGACTGGGCCCAATAAGAGTCAAAGGAATTTGGGAACAAAGCCCAGACAATCCCAAAATACTAGACCGGTGAGGGGTTTGGTTTTTGGTCCGATAGGAGAAGGAGGGAATTTGTCGGTTTCCGGTAAAAGACTAAGAGTAGAGACGACGACCACTGGTAGAGCCGGAGGACCTTTTGTGACAATAAGGGAGAGTAGTGAGGATCAATCACCATTAATTCAAGACAGTTTGTCGAAAGAGGATGGAATGGTAGTGGAGATGGCAGAGAACTTGCTGGTGAATAGGCAAGAGAGTCTGTTGATAGATGAGGGTGGTAGTCGAGAGGCCTAACGGTTTTCCCCGGTATTCTGGATCTTTTACTTTATTAAAATGATGAATTGCATGTTATGGAATTGTCGGGGGGCGAATAAACCCAACTTCAGGAGGTCAATTCGTTATATTCTGAAGAAATTTAACACGGATATTCTAGCGGTGTTTGAGACTCATGCGGGTGGTGATAGAGCAGCTCGAATTTGCCAAGGACTTGGGTTTGAGAATTCATTTCGGGTGGACGCGGTAGGGCAAAGCGGAGGTTTATGGTTATTGTGGCGTTCGGGTATAGGAGACGTGACAGTGATGGAGTCTACGGATCAATTTATACACGCCAAAGTGGTGAATGGAGAAGAAATTCTTCATTTGATTGTGGTTTATGCTGCTCCTTCCGTTAGTAGACGCAGCGGTTTATGGGAGCAATTGAGTGGAGTTATACGGGAGGTAGAAGGACCGGTGTTGATTGGAGGTGATTTTAACACAATTGTCCGAGTGGATGAACGAACGGGTGGTAATGGCCGGCTTTCTTTGGACTCCTTAGAGTTCGGACAGTGGATCAATGACTTGTCCCTTATTGATATGGGTTTTCAAGGGAGTAAGTATACTTGGAAACGAGGAAGAGAGGAACGGTTCTTTGTAGCAAAACGATTGGATAGGGTGTTGTGTTGTGGACATGCTAGGCTCAAGTGGCATGAAGCTACGGTAACGCATTTACCTTTCTTGGCTTCTGACCATGCGCCTCTCTATGTACAGTTAGAGCCGGTGAGGAGAAACAATCCGAGAAGAAGACCTTTTCGTTTTGAGGCAATTTGGCTAAAACATCCGAGCTTCAAGGACTTGTTAAACACATCTTGGAATGGTAATGTGCAGACTCCGCAAGCTCTTGCAATGCTACAGAATACTCTTAAGAGGTGGAATAAAGATGTATTTGGTGATGTTTTGAGACGGAAAGAAAGTTTAATGAGTGAGATTAAGGTGGTTCAAGACTTGTTGGAACAAGGGCAAACTGATGTTTTGTTGACTAAAGAAGAGACGTTGATTAAGGAATTCGATGATGTTTTGGAACAAGAAGAGACTCTTTGGTTCCAAAAATCACGTGAAAAATATATCGTGCAAGGGGATCGAAACACAACTTTTTTTCACACTTCGACTATCATTAGGAGAAGAAGAAATAGAGTTGATATGCTAAAGAATGACCAAGGAACATGGATAGTGGATGGAGTGGAGTTGGAGAGTTTAGTGATTGATTATTATAAACGGCTCTATTCCCTCGATGATGTGGATCCAGTAGTTGAAGCTTTACCACAGGAAGGGTTTGTACAAATCTCACAAGAAGAGCAATCTATGCTTCATAAGCCATTTTCGGGTTTAGAGATTGAGCAAGCTGTCCGAAGTATAGGGAGTTACAAGTCACCCGGTCCAGATGGTTTTCAACCGGTGTTTTACCAAAAGTGTTGGAATGTTGTTGGGGAGTCGGTGATACGGTTTGCACTAGACTTTTTTGCGACAGGGGTGTTACCGGAGGACACAAACGATGCACTCGTAGTGCTTATAGCGAAAGTAGCAAAGCCGGAGAAGATAACACAATTTCGTCCAATTAGCTTGTGTAATGTGTTATTCAAAACCATTACTAAAGCCATGGCGGGGCGACTGAAAGGTGTGCTGGTGCGATTAATAGGGCCGGCACAGACGAGTTTTATACCGGGTAGAGTGAGCACGGACAACATTGTGGTGGTTCAAGAGGCGGTTCACTCTATGAGGCGGAAACAAGGTAAAAAAGGATGGATGCTTTTAAAACTTGATTTGGAAAAGGCTTATGACAGAATAAGATGGGATTTCTTAGAGGATACTTTGAGAGCAGCAGGGTTTTCGGAGATATGGGTGAGATGGATTATGCAGTGTGTGACAGGTCCGTCAATGAGTATTCTTTGGAATGGAGAGAGAACGGATCCGTTTAAACCAAAACGAGGAATTAGACAAGGCGACCCATTGTCACCTTACTTGTTTGTTTTGTGTATGGAGAGGCTTTGTCATTTGATTGAGAGGTCGATTGCAGAGAAGAAATGGAAACCAATATGTCTTTCACGTGGAGGACCAGAGTTATCGCACATATGCTTCGCCGACGATCTGATTTTACTGGCAGAGGCATCGGTTTCCCAGGTCAGAGTGATAAGAAGCATTCTTGAGAAGTTTTGTGTTGCTTCCGGGCAAAAGGTGAGTCTAGAGAAATCTAAAATTTTCTTCTCCAACAACGTATCGAGGGAGTTGGGAAAGTTAATCAGTGATGAGAGTGGAATCAAATCCACATGCGATTTGGGTAAATATCTGGGAATGAAAGTTCTTCACAAGAGAATAAATAAAGAAACCTTTGGAGATACTTTGGAAAAGGTTTCCTCAAGACTAGCAGGCTGGAAGGGAAGAACTTTGAGTTTAGCCGGACGGATCACACTTACTAAAGCAGTTTTATCATCGATGCCTGTTCATGCGATGAGTGTGATTAAGTTACCAGAAGCAACTCTTGAGAGTTTGGACAAGTTATCGAGATCTTTTCTGTGGGGAAGTACAGCCGAGAAAAGAAAACAGCATCTATTATCATGGAAGAGAGTATGTCAACCGAAAGAAGATGGGGGCTTAGGAATTCGATCGGCCAAGAATATGAACAAAGCTTTGATTGCAAAAGTAGGTTGGCGAGTTCTTAATGACCAAATAAGTCTCTGGGCTAGAGTGTTGAGAGGAAAGTACAAGGTCGGTGAGATTCATGACCCGAACTGGATGGTAGTCAAAAGCAATTGGTCATCTCTTTGGCGCAGTGTGGGCATCGGTTTAAGAGAGGTTGTTCGGAAAGGATGCAGATGGGTTATTGGTGATGGGAAACACATCAGGTTCTGGGAGGATAAGTGGATGACCGATACTCCTCTTATTGAACAGAGTGTTGATATTTTACCAGATGAGTTGAAGAACTTAATGGCTCGGGACTTATGGATAGATGGATTGGGATGGGATTTCACTAAGATAGCTCCATATGTGACAGAGAACGGTCGATTGGAACTCATGGCGGTGGTGGTGGACTCCACTACGGGGGCGCATGATAGATTGGCCTGGAATGAAAGCGAGAATGGGGTGTTCACAGTAAGCTCTGCGTACAGATTATTAACGAGGAATTATATGCATCGACAGAATATGACTAGTTTCTTTAAGCGAGTATGGCGGGTCGTTGTTCCGGAACGGGTCAGAGTCTTTTTATGGTTGGTTGTAAACCAAGTCATTATGACCAATTCGGAAAGAAAGAGGAGACATCTTGGTGATGATGATGTGTGTCAAGTTTGCAAAGGAGGGATTGAGACTATTATACATATACTGCGTGATTGTCCGGCTATGGTTGGGATTTGGAATCGCCTTGTACCGGTACGCAAACGACAGGTTTTCTTTACACAATCATTACTTGAATGGATCTATGGGAATTTGAGCCAAGAGACCGAAACAAGTGATGGTGTATGGGCCACAATATTCGCAATGGCAAGTTGGTGGAGCTGGAAATGGAGATGCGGCAATGTATTTGGGGAAAACATAAAGTGTAGGGACCGAGTGCAATTCATTAAAGATGTCTCGGCGGAGGTGACAAATGTGAATAAGAAAGTGGTGGAGCAACAAGCAAGAGGGTCACGGGTTGAGAGATTGATCGGTTGGGAAACACCAGCTCCGGGATGGATGAAAGTGAATACGGATGGGGCTTCGCGTGGGAATCCGGGCCTAGCAACAGCAGGGGGAGTATTACGGGATGATCAAGGAAATTGGTGTGGGGGTTTCTCGCTCAACATTGGGAGATGCTCGACACCCTTAGCAGAGTTGTGGGGAGTATATTATGGTCTCGTAATTGCGTGGGAGAAGCAAGTCAGGAGGCTTGAAGTAGAGGTAGATTCTAAAATAGTGGTGGGTTTTCTTACGACAGGGATTGGGGATTCCCACCCCTTGTCATTCCTGGTACGATTGTGCCATAGCTTTATTTCAAAGGACTGGATAGTCCGAGTTTCGCATGTGTATAGGGAGGCTAACCGTCTAGCCGATGGGTTAGCAAACTATGCATTTTCGTTACCTTTGGGATTTCATAGCTTCGATTCAATTCTGGAGGAGGTCGAGCAATTAGGGCGAGATGATAGTAGAGGGAATAAGAGTCTAAGGCAGATTTGAATGTAATTTTTGCAGTTTATTAATAATAACCCGGGGTTTACCCCGATTTTCCACCAAAAAAGAAAAAAAGTACATTATATCGTTAGCCATATATTCAGGCCTATATTTAGTCATCCTAATATGTTTTCTTTCCAAAACTTACATAACATAACTATCCATGCTGAATAATGCAAAATTCATTTTCGAATGAATAATTTAGCTATGTATCTTGGATTTAAAACTTTCATTTATTCTATCTTTTTGTGTATTTAATGATAGATTTTGTTGTTTTTTTTTTTTTCTTCTTCCCTCTTAAGAATTTTCAAGGACGACCAATAAATTTATCCACACATTGTCCAATTTGGTCGGGACCACCCCGATTTATACATATAATTTTCTTTTCACTTTTTTTTTCTTTCGATCATCACTTTTACATTTTTCGAATTACGCTAAACGTATTCTTTATATGGTAGCACATCTCTTGTATCGTATCAATATTTTCCTTGTGTTTGATTTTTAAATTTCACTTCGTATCCGATTAATAATGAGAGCCCTTTTTTAACGTTAATCTTGTTAGGCAACAGTAACACAATAAATTTTTCGTGGAATATTTCTTTCACCCATTTACCATTTTGGTCACATGAACTTGGACACCTGGCAGCTTCCCGTTGAAGCATGGCATTATCGTGTTTTCAAGATATGGTCAACTTGTTGACTTTTCAGCCAATAAATTTGGGCCTTTGTTGGGCTTTAAGTATATTTACTCATTTACTTACAAAACTTTTTTTTTTTTTTTTTTATCTTGCAGGAGACAAAGAACTACAAGAGCTTGATAAGGCAACATTTGGACATTAAAACAATAGAGAAGAAGTTAGAGAAAGGATCCTATAATTCTTCAAGCTTCTCTTTTTACAGAGATCTCAAGGTTCTCTTCACAAATGCCATTGTTTTCTTTCCTACATCTTCCTCGGAATCCATCTCTGCACACGAGCTACAAACCCTAGTCGCTAACGAAATGAAGAAACAAACCGGAAAATCGGGTCATAATGTAATCAAATCAGAGGCTGAATCGTCGGTTTCGAAGCTGAAATCCTCTGTTCAACCTCTTGTTGTTTGTAAGAAGAAGAGCTCTGTTTCGAAAAAGCCGTCTCCTTCTTCGAGTTTTAAACAAAAAGATGAGAAGAAGTCTCAAGAAGTTTCAGAGGAGAAGACTGTGAATACTACTACTACTACTAATGTTGCTGCAAGAAGCTCGAGGAGAACGAGCAATGTTGTTGCGAAAGATACCAAACCGGGAAGGGCCAAGAATAACAATAACAAGAAACAAACGGATTCGAAAACAGAGTCATCCAATGATGATGATGATGAAGAAGAGAAACCTAAAACAGAGAAGAAGATAGCGTCGGATAAGAAGAAGAGTGTGGCGGATTTCTTGAAGAGAATAAAGAAGAACTCTCCACAGAAAGGTAAAGAAACGACGAGTAAAGATCCGAAAAAGAAGAAGATCGATGAAAACGTTAAGAAAGAAGCGAAACCGAGGGAATTGAGAAATAATAGTACGGGTAAAAAGAAGGTTGAGGTAGAGAATAATAGTAGTAAGAGTTCATCGAAACGAAAACAACCGAAAAAGGAAGCAGAGGAAGTGGCTATTACTGTTACAGGAAAGCGAGGTAGGGAATCAGGAAAAGATACTAAACAACAACCAAAGAAGAGAAGCAGAAGATGAAAATCGATTCGTTGTTGTTAGGTTAAGGTATTATTGTACATTTTGATATGTGGCTTAAGTATTATTCATCATTCCTCATAACATTAGTGTTTTTGGAGGGATTCATAGAACTTGGTTAGGTTTTCTATTCTTCATAGTTACCAGTTTAGTTTTTTTATTTAACCTGTGTTTTTTCCTTTGTTAGAGGGTGTATTTATAATTATAGACATAGTGTTCTTCATTTCTTTGTTAGTTTGATCATCAATACACTAGGAGGTTTCACAAAACCTAAATCCCGGTTTAGATCTTGGAAATAAAAATCTCAACACATACTTTCAAAATACAAAACACTAAGAAGTCTTTGATCCAAGACTTGAGGCATAAGGCTTCTATTTCTGTTATTTCAGTATGGACCCTAATATTTATTGGGCCAGAGCACGTCTTTTGTCAGACGAAATTTACAATCAAATACAAACTGCTTTGTAGTTATAAAGAACACACAAGGATATATAATTTCAGTGAATACTGATAGTTTTTAGCTACAAAGAGCTTAATTTAGTAAAATGAGTCTCTCACCAAAAAAACTCCCAGTTTGATGTAGCGTACAAATATGTTAGGCTTAGGTCAAAAAAATGCTTTGTAGTTAAGATCACACACAAGGATGGGATTTAATGTTTTCTTACACATAAAGTTTTTGGACTTCATGATTTATCTAGTTTATGATTTCATTATATATCATGTATTTTTTTCGACGGTTAAATGATCTTTGATTCAAAGATTCAACGGCAAAACTAGTTTGCTATTATTATTGACGTTCTCGTTGTATCATCACATTTGCATAACACTGGTGTTTTTAGGAAGGTATTAATTTGTGATAGCTTTTTTTGCCCTTTTTCTATTTGTATGCTTACAAAAAAAAAGTCATCTTTGTAGACCAATGTTTTCTTCACTAAACATCTTCATTTTTGTAGACCAATGTTGGCCTCTTTCAAGTTAAGTCCATGACCTTGGTTGTTATGCGTTTTTGCTTTGTTTGGGATAGATTGTTTGTCGTAAGTAGCGCCGGGCCTAAATCCAACAATTTGGAGGTTACAACCATAATGATGAATTAGAGATATGGTTGAACCAAATCATTGGTTTGAGCCTTTGAGGCATGTGCTTCAGTTACGAACGGTTTGGCCAGCATTGTCTATGCGCACCCGATTGCGTTATTACGAAATTATGATATTTACTTAAAAGGAAAGTTTAAACCTCAAAAGAAAAAGAAAACAAAAACGTTCGAGAATTAGCGTACGTAGTACTTTATCTCTCCATATTGCATCAATCGTATAAAAGTATTGTGGAATTTGTGTTTTTTTTTCTATTCTCTAAAAGAGAAGTTATTTATCAAATTCAAAGCCTAATACTTATTTACAAAACTTGAGGAAAAGGTCGAAAATACCCCCTACCACACAAACGAAGATACAAAGAAACTGCCAAGTAGGTTAGAAAAAAAAAACAAAAACAAAAAAAAAGGAAAACTGCCAAGTGCCGAGTGCCGAGTGCCGAGTTGGTTGCCACACTACTACTAGTTGGTCCAAAAAGGTTGCATGCCAAATATTTGTATTACATATAACCTCCAAATTGTTGGTATTAATTACTAGGTAAAGTCCAAAAAAATTTTTGCGCCATTTTATAAAAGATATCATTTTATTGGGCATCTCATTGAATTATCCCAACTTATGCGGTTTCTACGAAATAAGACAGTTTGTGATGGTGTGCACTGTTCCACATTGTTCCACGGACTTAGCACCACTTTCCTTGACTGTCTCGAGTTCTACCATTCAACACAATTACTTAATGCTTAATCAATTATTGTCGGCATCATTATTTCTTCCCATCCAAGACATCATGTGCAACTTTTTTTGTATTAACAATTTTTTTCAATAAAGAAATCGTAATGAAATATATTGGTTTACGAAATTTACAATCTCTTCACTAAGAGGGCAAATGGGAAAATGATTGATTGTGGCGTAATATATCTTTAATATTATAAAAAGATCATTAACAAAAAACTGTATTAAAAGATACATTCGTCGTCACATAAATTTGTATATATGACCTAATCGATGCTCACATAGTCACGGATCATATATTTTTTTTGTTATTTGATGTGTACTCGTACGCTGATTATTAAAATATAACATTTCTTATACCACCGTTGATTCTACCTCCTGCTTAAGAAGCAATGAGATTTAAGGAAAAAAAATTTATAAGCCATTGGGAGAACAACTCATTTGTTTGTTTTAACCTAGGTTAAGGTTTATTTAGGGTCAATTTGTTAATAATAATAAAAAATATATATAACTCATATACTAGCAAAAGATCCTAAATTTAAGGGGTGAGATTTTGCCACATAGAACCATTTTAGATAGTTTGTGAATTCTAATTTGTTTTTTATGGTTATGAAACCAATTATCCTATTTATTTACTTGATAGTTGACATAATGACCTGCCTCAAAAAAGAAGAAGATATATTGATATATATAATCACAAAATAGTTTTTTTTAACCATTTATAAAGTTGTAAATTTATATTTCAGTAAATTCGAGGTCCTTATTTTTCCATGATTTACATGGCCTTATATGACAAATAAGAAGAAAAAAAATTACATGGCTAGCATATATTCTAATCATCACCAACGCATGTTCTAATGATGATTACGTTTTGATATACATAACTAGACTAAAGTACAAATATATTTATAAACTAGTCTTTTTCCGGTCAACTATTTGTAATTTTAAGAGTTTCATTCTTGTGGTTGACAAAAAAAAAAAAAAAGACTTTCATTCTTGTGGGTGTAAAGGACCAGTCGTAAGTTGTATATACGGACAAATTTGAAACGGAAGTAGCACTTTTCCATTTTCCATCTCGCATGCACTTGAAAAACTGGGTTATGACACGTGATGAAAATCCTCATAA
This sequence comes from Draba incana, assembly GCA_963576765.1. NCBI lineage: Eukaryota > Viridiplantae > Streptophyta > Magnoliopsida > Brassicales > Brassicaceae > Draba > Draba incana. Next base: position 3,185,306 of record OY755216.1, on the reverse strand, counting down.
TAATTTTCTTAGAGAAATGGTGATAATAAGATTTTTTGTGAATAATTCCTCTTTTGAAGGAATGGTGAATAAATATAAGAGATTGATTTTCTTAAAAAAATCCAATAAAAAGGAAGATTTATTTTTACCGTATAAAGTACAAGTCTCTGCTCAACTTTTGACAAAAGTTATAATGAAGATACTATAATTAATGTCTCTATTATACATGCTCTGGTTAGCATAAGAATAAGTTTCTTAACGCAAGTTTTAATAAACTTAACTTCTCATAGTAGTAACAAATTAATATTAGTATTTTTAACAATTTGGAATAAACTTTATATATCACATGTTCACATACATATGCATGCACAATTCACTAATACACATAGAATTCGTTATTTCTAAGGATATTTTGTTGTACAATTAAAAAAAAAACTATATCTCAAAATCTAACCAAAACTTTTTTATGTGGTCAAATCCTAGGTTTTTTTTAGATTCGGAAACATAATTTTTGTTTTGGTTATATAAAAAATTAATTTCTATATAATGGATTAATGAGCTACAACAAAATAATATAATTAGACAAAATTGAATTGGCACAGAAAATGGTGAAAATAAGCACTTAAACAAACTATTAACCTCCATTACGTGGCTACTTATTTTTAAATGTTACTCCTTCCGTTCTCTTTTAGTTGATGTTTCTAGGAAAAAAATTTGTTTTTAAAAAATTGATTTGTTATATTTTCAATGCATTTTTAATAAAAAAATAAGGATAAATTGTAAATTTCAAGACACATTAATTAGTTTTATTGAATTACTATTGCATTAGAATTAGTATATAAAAAATTGTTTAATGCAAAAAAAAAAGATATTTATAATTAAAAATTAATGTGTTTTCTTAATTGGTGTGAAAATTTTAGAACATCAAACAAAACAAAACATAGGGAGTATTTACTTTGTATCTGGTTCTCTTTTAACGAAAGTAGCTGTAGCTCAGCTGTTATATATATATTTGTAACAACGTTGCTATGAACGAAATGTTTGTGTGCTAAAATGTTAATTATTTTTTATTTTAAAAATTAAATAAAAAATGAATGATTCCAGATAAATTTATTAAAAGAAATTGGTTACTTTGGATTAAATAACTATCGGATCGGATGACAAGTTTTTTTCAGATATCAATAAATCAAGCAAATATAAATAAATGTTTATTAAATTTTCTTAAAAATTTGTAGTTACTAGTTACATTTCTGGTATTATTAACAAAAAAATCATATTATTTAGATATGTCATAACGCTGAAATTAAAACCAACCACTCAAAATTCAAAAGACAAGACCAGTATGTGGCATTCCGTAGCAAATGGATCTCCCCGGCACTGTATTAAATATGAATTAACTATGTTATTATTATGTCATTCCTAGTCTTTACTCATATTTAATTGGAGTCAACATTGGAGTAATCTAGTATTGGTTCAATATCACACGGCGCAAGAGCACAAAGTGACCATTATTTCATTTATCATTATTTCATATTTTGAATTGTTGCAAGCAGATCATTTGACCAGAAAAATGAAGAATAAGAAATGAACGGTCAGGATAGGTAGATACAACTAGTTGAACTAAATGAACAGTCAGGATACGTAGATGCAACTTAGTTGGACTAAATAATGTATGAATTTTCTACGTTTCTTCGTTTACAATTGCGAATCACTTTGCCTATAAATGCCTTCACATGTCTCATTACTTTTCTCACAACTCAACAGTCTCTAAACATTCTTTCATTAAAAGGAAAAAATTTAGATTCATTCATTTTATTTATTGATTTTGCAAGAACGAAAACAAATCATTCGTTTCATTCTTTCGTATTAGAATTGACAAATACGACGGAAGAAAAACCTAGCACCAATTGACAAAAAGAAAAAACACACAAACAAAAGATCTTCTAATCGGTATGCTATTTGTCACTTAAATATCAAAGCTATTTCAATGTTTTTTTTTTCTAATGAGTCAGTAACTCATGATCTTATGTATATATTTCTATGCAGATTTTCCAAAAGACTAAAAAAGCCTATAAATATTTTATTAACAATGGCGCAGTAAGTCTTCAAACTTCACTGCAACCATAATGCTATGCAAAAATAATTTTATCTTTACAAAACATTATCTAATTTATTTTTTTGTTAAATTATGGTGATTAACAGAAAGAGGAACATTAGTTACTTGAAGAAAAACTCATTTGGTCGATCTGATTTTCCGGAGGGTTTTCTCTTTGGGACAGCCTCATCGGCTTACCAATATGAAGGAGCTATCAACGAAGCTCCTCGAGGAGAAAGTGTTTGGGATACATTTGTTCGGAAATATCCAGGTTTGTATATGTAAAAACTTACATTTTTGTTTGTAAATTGAAATGAAATTTTTATAGTGTTAACTAAATTGAAATGAAATTTTTGCAGAGAGAAATTGCTATTCTAACGCGGACCAATCAGTAGAGTTCTATAATCACTACAAGGAAGATATCCAGAGAATGAAAGATATTAACATGGATGCTTTCAGATTCTCAATCTCTTGGCCTCGGATTTTACCCCGTAAGTTATATAAACAATATATTCTTGATTTTTCAAACAGTATAATTCATTGATCTAATCATTGTTTTTTGTTAATATTCAAAAAATAGATGGAAAGAAAAGCAAAGGAGTGAACAAAGAAGGAATCAAATTCTACAACGATCTCATCGACGAACTCCTAGCTAACGGTTATTAACTAATCTGTCTTACCTATATATATATATATATATATATATATATATATATATATATATTAACTTAATCTTCTAATTTGAAGTATTCTAACACGATCATATACATGTATGAACAGGAATCACACCTCTTGCTACTTTATTTCATTGGGATACTCCTCAAGCCCTTGAAGATGAATACAACGGATTTCTAAGTGAAGAAGCTATGTAAGTGATTTTTAACAATCTATATATTAGTTTATTATTACTCTATTTTTTCGGATCCTTGTTTCTAACATAAAACATATTGCAGTGATGACTTCAAAGATTTTGCGGCCATATGTTTCGAAGAATTTGGCGACCGTGTGAAATTGTGGGTCACCCTAAATGAGCCGTGGGTCTATAGTATTGGTGGTTACGACACTGGAAGAAAAGCTCCCGGACGTGCCTCAAAATACATGAATGAAGCCGCCGTAGCTGGAGAATCTGGCCTGGAGGTTTATACCGTTAGCCACAATCTACTTCTGGCGCACGCCGAAGCCGTTGAAGTCTTTAGGAACAATCCCAAAGTATGTAAAAATTATATGATTTGATTTGAAAAGCATTTTTAGGTCTTTGAGAATATATTTATTGATAACGGTTTTGTTTCAATCACAGTGTAAAGATGGTAAGATCGGTATCGCCCATTGTCCCGTATGGTTCGAGCCTTATGACTCAAACTGCCCTAATGATAAAGAAGCATGCGAACGGGGCATGGAATTCATGTTCGGATGGTGAGATTTTTTTTTTGGTAAAAAATTATATAAAAGATTATTTGTTAGTTTTCTAATAATATTTATTGGATGATTTTTTAAATGAATAGGCATATGGATCCTACGGTGTACGGAGATTACCCTGAAGTCATGAAAAAATCGATTGGAAAAAGATTACCCTCATTTACCGCAGCACAATCCAAGAAGCTAAGAGGATCTTTTGACTTCGTTGGAGTGAATTATTACAGTGCTTTCTACGTAAAAAGTATTGCTGAAGTTGATCATAACACACCCAATTGGAGATCAGACGCACGTGTCGAATGGAGAAGTAAGTGGAATTTTAGGGTTTATATTCGTTTCTTGGCTCGCAACATTCTTAATGTTTTACCTTTTTTATAGAGATTTTGGTTACTGATTTTAATTGGTATTTATTGGAACAGAACAAAACAAAGCAGGACAAACATTAGGTGTAAGAGGTGGTTCAGAATGGGACTTTCTATACCCACAAGGACTTAGAAAATTTCTAAGTTATGCCAAGAATAAATATGAAAGCCCTAAATTCATAATTACTGAAAACGGTAATAATTTTATACTAAAAGCTCTTTCAAAATAGTCTTACTTTTAATTGTTTTGTGAAATATGGTTTACTAACTCTCTTTTTTTGGTTAAAATATTTCAGGACATTGTGATATAGATTACGAGAAAAAACCGAAACTTTCTAACTTGATGGATCTCCAAAGAACAGAATACCACAAGAAACATCTCCAAAGCATCCAACAAGCAATCAAGTAAGTGTATTCTCTAATTGAAAACTCTATTATTAAGTTTCTTGACATGCAAGAAACTATACCGTATTGAAACCCTAAATAGTTTCTGATTTATAAATGTTTTCTTGTTCAGGGAGGATGGGGTTGAAGTTGAAGGATACTTTGCGTGGTCATTACTAGACAATTGCGAATGGAACGCAGGTTATGGAGTCCGATATGGCTTATTCTACGTCGATTACGACAATGGACTAAAACGATTTCCGAAAATGTCTGCAATGTGGTTCAAAGAGTTCTTGAAGAGAGAAGAAGAGATTGAAGATTCTGAGGAAGAAGAATACTTATTGAAGTCTGCAATGAAGAAGAAGAGATTCTTATTGGCAACTGGTTCGGCTTCATGTTTTATTCCTAAGATGTCTGAATCTTCTAAAGCCCTTGAACTATTCTTCTAGATTTTTCTCTGTATTTTTTTTTTCTAATTTTTTTTGTGTTAAAAGGTTTGAAGCAAAGCAAAGTATTTAGCTTTTCAACAAAGAGGGCTAAAAGATTCTTGCGGCTTTAAACTTTGTTCCTTTTTCTTTGGTCTTGTTTGTTCACTATCATTCTTGGATTTAAATCAATGAAAATAGTATTAAAGGATTAAACAAATAATGCATTAACACGGTAAACGAAGAAAATCATAAAATTTCTACATTGGTTTATAGGATTAAATAATTTATAGTGGGCTAAGATCGCTGAAAAAGGATGGTTAAGATCTCTGATTCTATTCTTTATGATACCAAATTATACATGGAGTTAATTGCGAGGTTTCCTTAGCAAATAAATGTGCCTATGCTCATTATGACATATTTCGACATTTTTAAGAGCACCTAACTACGTTTTGCCGACAAAAAAAAACAGGGAAATGAAAAATTTACCTTCTTAAGTAATTAATATAAAATGTACAGTAATTCTGATAATTAATCAGTTATATTCAACAATGTTATGGGGAAAAAAGCAAGGCCCTTCCTTCAACGTCAGAAACGGATAATCATGTTGTTTATTTTTGGGAAAACAATCTATTTGTACACAAGAAGGATGATATCAACTTATATCATGCCCAAACTATGACCTCCATTCGTATGTCCACATAATGAATTTTAAACACTTAAGTCTCCACCAATCTGATTTGGATTGGTTTTATTGTAAACCCATGACCAAACCGACATAACCAAATTTGAAACCGAATCATAACCGAACCCAGAAATTTCCAATTTCACATCCACATTCTGACTAAAACGAATTGTTAGAGATGAGTAACTCTGGATCCACATTCACGGTCACGCTCTCGTTTTCTCATGGATTTTCTCGGGTCAGAATCGAATTGAAGAAAAGAACCCTAGACAATCTGATCTTGTTCAACTTAACCGACCTTCCCCAAATCCATCTTCTTCTCTCGCTCTCTTCCTAATCTCTCTCTCTCTCTCTCTCTCTCTCTCTCTCTCTCTCTCTCTCTCTCTCTCTCTCTCTCTCTCTCTCTCTCTCTCTCTCTCCCCTTGAAGATCTCCAATACACAGAACCCTAATTATAGTTTCCAAAAACAGAGAAAAACTTGAAACAAAAACTTCCGCTTTTCTCATTTCTTCTTCTTCTCTGTAATTTTGATTTTGATTAGCTCCTCAATTCCATAGAGTATATGTTTCTGTCGGCTTCATATCATGACCGTCACTCCAAAAGGTAATTCTCCGAATCGGTGGTGGTTTCCGATTTCCCCAAACGACCCAAAATCTCTCCTTCTCCTCCGTAATGGTCGATTTTTGATCGAAACCAATTCAAATTTCATCGTGTATACTCATGTAATTTGTTTTTCAAGAACCAATTTCATTTAATTAAGGAAAATTCAATTTAATATACATGAAAGCTTCAATTCCCATGGCAGAACCAAGATTTGTATTGCAATCTCAATAACCCATCCTCTACAGTGAACTCACGATCTAAATAAAATCCCGTTAAAAAACTAAGAACAAAATTAACTCCAAACCCCATAATTTCTCATCAAAGCATAAGATAAAAAGCAATCAAACATACAACACGAAACAAAACGGCGAACGAATCGTAGGAATCATTGACAGTGAGTATCAAAGAGGAGATGACCCGGTTCATCGAATTCTTTGTCTTCCTCTTGTTCTTCATCGACTCCTCTGTCTTCGTCTTGCTCATTTTCGAATACAACAGCCTCCATCAAAAGCCCTCTCTGTAGTTTTGATTTTAGAGAGATCAAATTGGGAATTGATTTTTCTAGGGTTCTAAGTCTGGGATTTTCGATTTTGGGGATAAATGAGATTAGGTTGTGGTTTAGATGGTGTAATCGGTTATTTGGGTGGCTAATCGGGTCGTAACCCGATTAAATTTCAACTCAATTGGTTTGGATTTAATTAATAAACAATGAACCAACAGTGAACCAAATTTTGTGAGAAATGAGTTTTTAAACTTTGATTTGATGATATATAGATTGTTAAATTTCATTTGGTGGAGATATAAGTGTTTGAGTTTCATTTTGTGGACATATGAGTTGAGGGCATAGTTTGAGCATGATATAAGTTGATATCATATATCTGGTGGACAAATAGATCGTTTTCCTTTATTTTTTATACGTTGATCAAAATAATTGTCGCCACACGTTTCACGCATGACGCAACAAACTCCTCTATTTTTTCTTATCATCTGGTTGGATTTATAAGCCAAAATTACACACGAGTTATTAACATAATAAGCCAGAGAAAGATTTACCCCGGAGTTAAAAACCCAAACAAAGGAACACAAAACGACAAACTAAATTTTAGAAGGAAAACTAAAAGAAATAGGAGAGAACTAACGTCTTTACGAAATATCTATTTCAAATGAACTTGAAGAGACTAAACCAAAATCGAAACATTTCTTAGAAAACGAACTAATGTGTTAAAAATTCTAAATTTTTTTGACATCTTAATCGTTTTTAGATTTTTATAAGAACTAAAATTGGTATCGTAATCACAATCTTACAGTACTATTTATTCAACTGCGCTCTAAGCAAGAAATATAATTTTCTTGTCGTGATGACTTAGCTTTTGATTAAATAATAAATATAAATATTTTCTGTTTTCCTTACCAATTTTATTGAATAAGGTTTTTTTAAACCAATGAGACAACAACCGTATAAACAAAAGAAACAATAAGCAGTAAAAAATATTGCTAGTTGATACACTATCTCTCCGCCAACAACGCTATTTATAGATACAAACAAATTATCAAATCCAAACATTACTCTTTCTCTCATAAAGTATTTTCACAACCAAAGTTAAAATTATTAAATTTTTACAGCAAAATGAGAAGTAAATGTCTCCTTTTACTGTTGCTCGTTACTATGGTCTACATTGAAGGTTCCGCTAAGAGCCTCTCCACAAGACCTAAATTAAGAAGAAATGATTTTCCAGAAGATTTCATTTTTGGATCTGCAACTTCTGCTTATCAGGTTTAGCTCTTACCATTTCTTCCTTTTGTTTTTTTTTTTTGTTGTTTTTATTAGACGTTCAAATTTTGTTTTTTTTTTGTTTTTGGCTTTTGTAGTGTGAAGGTGCTGCTCATGAAGATGGTAGAGGACCAAGTATCTGGGACACCTACTCTGAAAATTTCCCAGATTTTTTTTCCTAACCCTAAATGTTTTGGATCTTTAAAACATTTAAGACTAAAATATGTTGGAATTGGTTTTATATATATGAATTTTAGATTCTTGTGTTACAATCTTTACAAGGTATCATTGCATCCAATATATATTTTGTTTACATCCTTTTTTTTGGAACGACCGATTCTGATTTCATTAATATCATCTTGACCTTACAACATTCAAGCTTAAAGCTTGCTTAGCTATTGTATCTGCTCTTTCATTTTGGTTCCGATTAATACAAACAAAGGAGATATGCTCAAATGTTTGGGCTATTGCCTTAATGTCCTCAATGATGCCATAAAGTCCTAGTAGTGATTCTCCTAGGTTGATGGCGTTGATGAGTTGAGACGAGTCGGACTCGAATCTCATGTTCTTGTATCCTTTATCTGCTGCATAAGACACCGCCTCTCGTAGTGCTAGTCCCTCAACCATAAGCGGCGAGCTTACATGGAGCATGGTTTTGCTCTATTTTGTTACTCTGTTTTCCGCTTCTTGTATGATCCAACCTAGTCCCGCAGCTCTCTCTTCTTCTTTCCATGCTGCGTCCGATTGACAGATTATCAAAGTTCCTCCACTATGGTTTTTTTTCCCTGTTTGATTTCTTATATGGTTTGGTTTGTTGCGCAGCGATCCATTCTTTGGCCAGTGTGATAGCGGTTGTAAGGATCTCGGTTGCAGTGGTTGTTTTGTCGTTAAAGACCAGTTTGTTGAAACCTGTCCAAATCGACCATAAGATCCAGGGTGTTAGCGGTCCTGTTACTCCCGTCGGTGGTACACATCTCTTTGTTTTGATCTCTTCCCAAACTGTTTCAAAAGTTTTCCAGCCACAATTATCCAGTATCTTCTCATACAATACCATTCTCCAAACCTGTTGGGAGAAGCTACATTGAAAGAAGGGGTGTGGTATAGATTCTGTCTCACCGCACCTTTTACAATGAGGATTTATGTTGATATGTCGATCTTCTAATCTTTCTCCGATGGGTAAGGCTTTGTGGGCGAGTTTCCAAAGGAACAATTTCATCTTCTGGCTTGTGTTCTGGTTCCAAATGTCTGAGACCCACTGGAAATTTGTTGAGCTCAGCTTCTCATCCTCTGTTTTTTGGTTCTCCACAGCGTGAAAGTAACCACTTTTTGTTGTATAGGCTCCTGTGTTTTTCCCTAGCCACACTAGCTAATCAGGCACTCCTATTTTGCTCGGTTTGATACTCAAGATCTCTATCTCAAGAAGGGGCAGATGTTTAGCAATCATCTCTCTATTCCAATATGAGTTTGTGTCAAGTAAATCCGAGACAGTAAGTTCACTTTCGTCTTTTGGAATAGGCCAAGTGGTTTATGATGAGGGATAGATGGTAGCCATGGGTTACGCCAAACGTTAATAGATGACCTATTCCCCACTGCCCACAGTAGCTTTGTTTTGAGGAGGTCTCTTCCCACTAAGATGCTCCGCCAGCCGTGTGAGGAGCTAGTCACCGGTGTGACATGTAGAAACGATTCATGTGGGCAGTACTTGCCACATAAAATTCTTGATAAGAGGCTAGTTGGATTTTCCACTAATCTCCATCCCAATTTAGCTAGCATCGCATCGTTAAAACTTTGGATATCTCTAAATCCAAGTCCACCATCTCTCTTTGACCATGAGAGTTTCTTCCAAGAGATCCAAGACATTTTTCTCTTGTCTATGTGTGAATCCCACCAAAACCGAGTTAGGGTTGATTGTATCCTTTTGCAAAGGGACATAGGGAGCTTAAAACATGACATCGCGTAAGACGGGATTGCGCTCAAAACGCTCGTTAGCATCACCATCTTCCCTGCCGAGGATAAAACCTTGTTGACCAACTTTTTGCTTTTTGTAGAATTCTATCAACTATTGACGTGAATATATCCTTTTTCCTCTGCCCAAAGTGTTCCGGGAGGCCAAGATATTTGCCTACTCCTCCTTCTTTGCTAATTCCGAGTTCGTTCTTTACTTCTCCCCGAACCTCTTGTGTTGTTTTTCTTGAAAAAGAGATAGATGATTTGTTCTCATTTATAGATTGACCGGAAGCTTCCTCATATACTCTTAGTATACGTGTGAGTTCCTTGCTATTGTGTTTATTTGCCTTGCAAAAAAACATCGTATCGTCCGCAAACAACAAGTGGTTTACTCTCGGGCTTCCTCGTGCTACTCTTATTCCGACAAGTCTTCCACTTTCTTGGGCTCTATAGCAAAGACCCGAGAGTATTTCGCTACATAAGATGAAGATATATGGTGATAAGGGGTCGCCTTGTCTTATTCCTCTACTCGGTACGACTTTGCCTCGAGGAGACTCGTTGATCAAGAAAGAATAGGAGACCGTTCGTATGCATTGCATGATCCAATTAATCCAAATATCGTGGAAACCAAGTCTCTTCATCGTCATCTCGATAAAGTCCCATTCAAGACGATCATATGCTTTACTCATGTCGATATTTTGTTTACATCCAATATTACATTTTGATTCATTAAAAAAAAAACAATTTTGGAAAAATCCAGGAAGATGTGAGTTTACTGCATCAAATTGGATTTAATGCTTACCGATTCTCGATTTCGTGGTCACGAATTTTGCCACGTAAGCTTTAGATCGGCTCAGATCTTTGTAAGAGCTGTTATATTCATAGATAGTAATCAATTTGTTTGGTTTATTAGGTGGAGATCTAAAGGGAGGAATCAACGGGGCTGGAATAGACTATTACAACAACTTGATTAATCAACTTCTTTTAAATGGTACACTTTCTTAAACCATTGAACATTGTCAAGATTCATCAAGAACACAACATTTAAAGTTGTTTGTAATGTTGTGAACATGTCAGGAGTGAAGCCATATGTAACACTCTTTCACTGGGACCAACCACAAGCACTCGAAGATGCTTACGGTGGCTTCCTTGGAGCCGAGATTGTGTGAGTAGCTCATTTATTAACAACTCTAAATGGTAAAATTATGGCATTAGAAAGAAGGAAACAATGGTCATTTGGTAATGAAACAGGAATGATTTCCGGGATTATGCTAAACTTTGTTTCCGGGAGTTTGGAGATAGAGTGAAGCATTGGATAACCATAAATGAGCCATTCACAGTTATACGCGATGGTTATGTAACTCGCACAAAGACACCTGAGAGATGTTCTAATTTTACTAAACCTGATTGCACTGGCGGCGATGGAGCCACCGAACCTTACATTGTGGGACATAACTTCCTCCTCGCTCATGGAGCCGCCGTTAAAATCTACAGAGAAAAGTACCAGGTCAAATATCTACAGTAACCTCTATGCTCTTTCTACTTTGTTTTCTGTATATTCTTTTCTCTCTTTTCGCTATCCGTTGTTTTACTATGTGTGGTGATCCTCATAAAAGTTACACTCGTCACTACAAGAAAACAAGTGCTATTTCGACGGCCATATCCATCGGAATAAGCTCTATTCAGACCGATTTCCGATGGATATGGTCTGTCGGTTCTAACTCGTCGGAAATCCGCGTTCCATCGGTAATCCGTCCATTCACTCCGACGGAATTCCGGCGGAACACGGATCAGAGGAATCGGTTGACCATCCGTCGTAATACAGTTGGAGAACCGATCGCCGACGGTCAACGACACCGACGGCAATCCGACGGTCTACGACACCAACGGCACACCGACAGTCTACAACACCGACGACAATCCGACGGTCTACTACACCGACGGGACACTGACGGATTTAGGAAACAGACGGAATTCCGACGGATGTCGGATTTTAATTAAAAAAATGAAATTTTAATGAATATTTAAACTAAATTAAACATTAATTTTAAATTAAAAAAAATTGAAATTAAAATTTAAAATCAAAATAAAATTGTTTTAAAACCAAATAAAAGTTCTACATAAAAATTTAAAAGTCTATTGTGGACGATAATTACGGAAGAACTCGTCCATCCGGTCTTCCATCCCACGAATGCACTCTCCATCTGCTAAGCGTTGTTCCTCCAACTCCTTCACTCGCTTTGCATCCTCTTCGCGCTGTGCCTCCATTGCTTTCATCCGCTCGAGAAGCTCAGCGTTTTGTGCCCGCAACCCGTTATCACCGTGAAATAGGAATGAAGAAACGGAAGAGCTGGAACTGTCCTCCGGAAGACCGAAGACACGACCTTTGTTCTTCCGAGTAGCCTACCATATAAAATAAAACTATAAATGTTAAAACGTATAAGTATTAGAAGTTATTTTAAATTCGTTACTACTTGAAATCATTTACTAACCTCATACGTAAGCTCGTTGATCTTCTCAAATGGAACTTCGGTGAGCGGTGGAGTTCCTTCAACGATCGGTTGGGATAAGAGGTAGTCCTCACCGAGCCTCTCCACGATTTCCAGGATCTCACGAGCAAGTGGATCTTGAATTTCACCAGTCTTGCGGTTCGTATGCGCATCTCTGATCAACTCCAGATTTGAAGGACGCGTACCTTTCTTTTGGTACTATTAGCATTGAAAAGTAAAAAAATACGTTAGCGATAATAAAATAATTATTGTCATAAAGAAACTTACCAGTTGTTCTGCACGAGTCGCCTTGCTCGTTGCTTCGAGGTTATGGGTCGCTGGTCCCTTCCCCTTCCGGTCGCTCTTTCGGTTCGAAGACTGGGTGGCAGAAGTCGCCTTAGTTGCCTCCTGTTCCCAATACGCAATGAGTTGAGCCCATAACTCGGGATGATTTTTCATATCCCGAGGAATCTTACGATGTAGCCACAGGTCCTTCCACTCGTTCAACTTCCGCGAGTACAATCTACCAGCCTTGGTGTCAAACTCCCGTCGAACCCTACTGGTCATCTGTCTGTCCCAATTAAAATCTTGCTGCAAAGAAAAAAACTTTTAACGATTTAGTAATTAAAATTTTTATGTAATAAAACCTCGAATTGTTTAAATTACAAAATTTAGAAATTACCGCAAATTGCCGAAACCAGCTGTCACGGTCTTCTACCGGCATCGATAAGTATGTGGGATACGGGCGAGTTATCAAACTATTAAGCATAGTGTTGATAGACGTCGATATCCCGTTTCCCAAAAATTGAAACCTAACCAAAAGTAAAGAGATTAAGCATGTTAACTAAATCGAAAACATTTTTAAATAAAAATTACCATGTCGTGTTGGGAGGCAACTCCGGATCTAGGAAAGTCATACGATCCCTTCCGGGTTATGAAACGAAATCCTCGATGCTCATTACTGTGGGAGCTGAGGTAGTCTGATTTGGAGACGGTTGTTGTGTTTCCAAATTGGGAGTGCCGGGGATCTGGGACTTACTAGGACTCCGATGCCCCCGACTGGAACTACCATCTCCAAAACTCTGCTGAAATCGTTCGAAATCCCTACGAATTCGAAGATTTTTAGGAATTTTGAGATTTAACGATTTATGGATATAGAGATTTAGAAATTTAGGTATTTAGTGTTTAGGGAATTTGGGGATTTTGAAATTTAGGGTTTAGGGTTTTAGGGATTTTGAAATTTATGGATGTAGGGATTTAGGGATTTAGGGATTTTGGGAATTTGGAAATTTGGCATTTATAAATTTATGGATGTAGGGATTTAGGGATTTTAGGAATTTGGAAATTTTGGCATTTATTAATGATTTACTTGTGTTTTACTTGTAAGATGTTTTACTTGTGAATAAGATTAATGATTTAACAAAAAAGTTTTTTAAAAATTCTTAATATTTATAAACATAGAATTTATTCACAAATTTTATTTAAAAAATATTAATATTTATAAATTTATCAAAGTTTTAAATTTTTTCATTATAATTTTATATTTGTAATTATTTCATTATAATTTTATCTTAATATTTATAATTTTATATTTTTTTTACAAATTCTTAATATTTATATATTTTTAATATTTTCAAACTTTATTTTCCAAATTCTTAAAATTTATAAATTTCTAATATTTATAAAATTTTATTTTAACAATTCTTACTATTAAAATCCTAAAATTCAATAAATCTCTAATCCCCTAAATTTATATATCCCTAAATTCCTAAAATTCTTTAAATACCTAAATCCCTAAAATGCAATACATTCCTAAATCTCTAAATCAAGAACAAATTATGTTTATCCAAAAAATGTTTTTTATGAAGAACAATTTTTTTTTATGAAGAACACAATTTTTTTTTTTGGACAACCAACTTTAAAATCATCACAAACTTACATTGGGATGTTGAATTCATGATGGAGGATGTGATTCCAGCGGTTTGTGTGGTTTTCCGGCTGTGTGAATCAGTGTTCCGGCCGTGGAAGTTTTATTTTTTTCGTTTTCTCCGTTGTGGTTTCAAAAAAACTTATAGTATGTTTTTAAAATTTTATAATCTATTTTAGAAAAACTTTTAATAAACCTTATAAAAACCTTTAAAAAACATTGTGAAATAGTTTAAAAATTCTTTTAATTACCTTTAAAACTCCTTATAATCAACTTTAAAATCATATCATATACTTTTGAATCCTTATAATTACCTTTAGAAACATTTATTAACTTATGCCGGTTTAAATAAAATCATAAAAAAACCAAATCCATCGGAAATCTGTCTTAAATTAAGACGGATTGCCGACGGATTTTAATTAATTTAAATTAATTAAAACGAAATCCATCGGTGTACCGTCTTAATTTAAGACGGATTTCCGACGGATTTGGTTTTTTTATGATTATATTTTATAATTTTTTTCTTCTATTTGTAATAAATTTTTTGCAATCTAAAAATTATAGTACATTGTACGTAATTAAAACAGTAAGCTCGTTTGATTTAGTTTACTAATATCATGTAAAACACTAACATATAAGAATTAATTTTTCCTTCCTACAAAATCGGTAACTTCTACGCCCATCCCGACTCCCCGATGATTTATCATGTACTCGACGGTACAAACTATTTATATATTTTAGTTTCTTATTTTTGGAATGATTTGCGTATAAATTTATGTAGATAAGTATTTCAAATCGTTTTACACATATAAAACACCAATATTTCACAATACCTAATAGGAAATATAACACATGACCACATTATATGATCGTACAATAGATAGTAGGACATTATTTAACCTGAAAGCAACATAAAGCTGTTATCATAAAATTATTCTTAATCATGGACGAGTTGGCTGTTTATTCTTCATCGGAGTGGCACTATTTCATATTCGTACCCAGTAGTTCCTCCATCTTCCTCGATCGTCGATGCTTCCATTGGTTGGTATTCAGCAATCATCGAATTAGCACTGATTATCTGTTTGGAAATTGATTTTAGTTAAGCATTCCCATGAATATTTTTAAACGTATGGTGTATCTACCTTAACAATGTTCCGCTCTATGATGTTCAGGTACTTTGGGTTCCTATCAAAACGGCAAACGGTAACATTTTTCAGGATGACCACCGCACCTACACAAGTCGTGAGTCTGTACTCGTCCTTCTTGAAGATGTTATGGTGCATGGTTCCCTCGATTTTTCCTGAGGGATCTTTTAAGGTTACTAGCAGATCTCCCTGGTCATTGGGGGTTAAACTAGAGAGCATAGCCACAATCTGATAATGAATTAAATTATATACTTGTCAGATAAATTGTATGTCTAAATGTTAATAAATTAGGTCGAACACGAAAACCTTTTTGACTTTCAAAAATTGTGAATGCGGGGATTGAATTTCTGCAACCTGGGTCCAGAATGGTGTGCTCCTATTGTTATAAGAACCTACATGTATGAATTATAGATTTAGTATTTGTCAGCTACAATCATTATTGTAAAAGTAAAAGCGGTAATTATATATATATACCTTCACGGATTATGTAATCGATAGTAGAAGTCCACCGAGGACTACTAAAATCCTTGTCGGCCTGTAGTGCCGCATTGATGACCTCACGAATAAAATCTTGTGTTGGGCGTGGCTGAGAACTTTCACCTCGCATCACCTTTGCATCATGAGACCTCTTTCGAAACAGGCCTCGCCGTACCACTTGGCCAAGTCCCGGTATTACGGGTGTTTGGTTCTGGGATTGTTGAGTTGGATGGAGTGAAATTGTCGGTTCAGCATCAGTAACATTTAAGTTATCGTAAGGAGGGCTTGAAGGAAATAGAGTTGTGGTTGGAGGGTTTTGACCGGGGGCTCGGTTTTGCATATAGTAATTCCACAGATCTCTGTTTGCCATTACGAAATTGAATTTTTCTGTGTTATGAATTTGTGTTGAAATGTTTTTATGGTCGCATTACAAAATGTGCAACCTTATGTAGAACGGATATCCGTCGGATTTCCGTCGGTTAACCGTCAAAACACTCCGACATAACACCCCACCAATCCCATCAGCCACTGCACTTGATTTGTTAACCACTCAAACTTTGCCGACACCGAAAACCGTCGGCAATCCGTTACATAATTCTGACAACATAGATCCGTCGAAAATACGTTGTTACAGCTGACCAATCAAACTTTGCCGACATCGGAAACTCTGTAAGCCGACAAAAATCCGTTACATAATTCTGACGACTAAGCTCCGTCGGAAATCCATTGGTACAGCTGACGAATCAAACTTTGCCGACATCGTGTAGTCTGAATTCCATCGGTAATACGGACGGAATACAGACAAAGTACCGACGGTTTATACATATAACTTCGACTATAAATACACCTGATGGAGTATATATCTTCTACACCTCTAAAAAAAATATATATATGACTTCTAGGGATCCTAATGAAAACGGGAAAAAAACATCCGATGCAAATTTTTTTAATGTTCCAAAAATACTCGTGGGAAACCAAATCTCATTGCGACGAATTCACTCAACATATTCCCACTTACTCGTGGGAATTTGATACGTGCTCACCAATCGATGAAGAAGATTCCACATCAACAGTAGTGCCTGACAGCCAGTGCTTGCCAAACATCCAGAACATTTACGATAGGCAGCCACAATGTCCTGATCATGAGCGGGTTACCGAAGCCGAACAACCATGTCAGTTGATGGAAAAGTCATATACTTACGGTGCAAGTACTTCAAACGTATGTAAGGATCAGTACTATGGTTATCAATTCGCCCAAAGCCCAGAAAAGCCAAACTTAAATTTAGATGTTGATGCAATCAAAAGTGAATTGAGCGACGGATTTACAGATTCTCCACCAAAGGATCATTGCTATGATTTCGAATTCGTCCAAAGCCCAGACAAGGCAAACATAAATGTAGATGTTGATGCAATCAAAACCGAATTGTGCGACGGATTTGTAGATTCTCCACAAAAGAAAAAAAAGGGAAAGAACATCACTAAATGGTTCTAACAATTGGTAAGTTCGGAGTGGAAACGGACATATGATTGTAAAATAAGGAGTTTATTATGTACTTGTACCATAACCGTTGTGTGTTAAATAATTGCAAGTCTCTAATGTACCTGTTTAAGAATATGTGTTTTAAATTTTATGTTTCATTACATGTTAAGTTTTATTGGAGTTGGAAGACCAATATTTATCGTTAATTAGTCATCGAACATGAGTAGATATATACTATTAAATAATATGAGATACAAGATTTGTCCACCGCTGAAATGATTATGCCTCTTTTATTTGATTTTTATTTGTATGTTGTAATACTTAGATTCTCGTCCACAATCGGTTTTCTTAATGAAATGAAAATATTATAGGGAACACACAAATGTGAGAGAAGAACATGAAAAAGCAAATATTTATTCACAAATTATTATTCTGAATCTCCGGAGAAACCTTCACTAGGGATGGAGTCTGAATCGTCGTCAAATTCTCCACGTGGTTCCTCTTCGTCCGAATGCACTAGATCATCCCCGACATGTGTGACATCAATGACAAGGTCAATGTTATCCATCTCCTCCACCGGTGACATTGATACACTTCTTGATGGTTGTAGAACATCTTGTTCAGAAACTCCGTAGATTTTTCCTCTCGGGTTTATTGGAGTTACTGTGATCCACGGATCTGTATGGTACGCAACTCGAGGATATGGAATGTAGGAAACCTATTATTAATTAGTGGATATTGTTAATATACATGAACAAGAAACCTTAACTATGAGTACATAGGTAAACATATATAGTGTATTGATACCTGGTCTGCTTGAGACGCAAGGATAAATGGATCGTAATACTGTTGTTTCCGGCTTGAATTTATCGAAATAACACCAAGAGGGTCAACTCGAACCCCTCGACCATTGGATGGATCATACCAATCGCACATAAACACAATGCACCTCAAGTTCAACATTCCTGGATATCGGATTTCCAAGATTTCTTTTATAATCCCATAGTACATGGTATCGCCGGATTGCGCCGAAATACCATAGTCCGCAGTTGACCTTTGACGTCCTTCCGCACGGATCCTGAACGAATATCCCCTTGTGAAAAACTGGGGATATGAAGTCGCGGTGGTGCGTAAGCCATGAACAAACTCCACTAACCATGTCGGGATTTAATCGACCAATTGCTAAACTTTCGGAAACCTAAAAACGATATACGTAAGATATAAATAACATATGAACGTGAAAACATGCAAATGTAAGACGGATGTAATTATATTAAACTTACATAACATTTCAATCACTCTGGAAATTGTTCTTCTTTCAAGACTGCAAGTTCGGCATCTGTCTTATCACAATGATAATCACGTGCGAGAGACATGTAGATCCTATAACATAACAGTCGTTAGTAGATGAATGCAAATAATTAAATAAATTTAGTATGATAAATGATATATATACCTTTCGTTCTCCAAAATTTCGTCACAATTTATGAGGATATACGTATGCAAATGTGTGACCTCTTCTGGTGATAGTTTGCGTTTCTTTCCTTTTCCACTTGCTCGACCAACTTGGGCAAACAACTCAGGAACAACCACGGCATACACTGTTTTCTCACCTCTATCATCATGTCGGGGAGGCCGTCTCGGCTTAGTACTAACTGCCGGTGGAAAGTAATATTCGGCAAAGTGTGAGACTTCCTCGTTTAGGCTTTGTGCGACAATAAATCCCTCAACCTTGCTCAAATTTTTAACCTTTTTCTTCAGGTGGAACATGTAACGCTCGAACGGATACATCCATCGGTATTGAACAGGGCCTCCTAAGGCTACTTCTCGTGGGAGATGAATAGGAAGATGTTCCATAACGTAAAAAAAAGACGGTGGAAATATCTTCTCAAGATTACAAAGGAGAACCGGGATATTGGCCTCGAAGTTACGTATCCCGTGGGAGGTAAGTGTTCTTGAACATAAATCTCGGAAGAATGCACCAACTCCTATAAACAAAAATTAAACAAGTTAATACATATATAGTAATATTATGGTAGTAAGAAACTAATGGGAGTAAGAAATATACCTCCAATTGCTTGGTGGATAGGTTCTGGAAGAAGATATGCAAATACAAATGGAAGAAGACGCTGCATCACGACATGACAATCATGACTCTTCATTCCTATAAACTTGCCTTCTATCGAATCCACGCAATTACGTATATTAGATGCGTAGCCGTCTGGAAATTTGACAAATTTTTTGAACCATTCAAAAATTACTTCTTTCTGGTCAGCGTCTAACCGGTAAGCAGGCATCGGCAATCTACCGTTCGAAACATGAAGAGATGGCCTCGAACAAATCAATGGCAAGTCGAATCTAGACTTCCAGTTGTCTTTGGTCTTTCCTGGGACGTTTAATATGGTGTTCATGATGTTGTCAAAGAAATTCTTTTCCACATGCATGACATCTAGATTATGCCGCAGTAGATGGTCTTTCCGGTAAGGAAAATCCCAAAAAATACCCTTCTTGTGCCAATTGTGATATTCCCCACAACCGTCGACGGGGTAATGGCCATTACCCCCACATTCAGGAGTTCCCTCTGCACCAAAATCTCGTAACTGTTCCAATATGCTGCGACCATGTATCTCAGGAGATGGACCATGTAACACTTGTACATTCTTCCTGAAATGTCTTTTAGACCGACGATATGGATGATTTGCCGGTAAAAAACACCTATGGCAATCAAACCATGAAGTCTTCCTTCCGTGCTGAAGTTGGAATGCTGAAGTATTGTCTTGGAAATAAGGACATGCCAATTTTCCATGCGTTGTCCATCCAGATAACATACCTTATGCCGGAAAATCACTTATGGTCCACATAAAAACCGTACGCATGTTGAAATTCTGCCGGATTGAAACATCATATGCCTCAACACCATGCTCCCACAACATCTGTAACTCATAGATCAATGGTTGGAGGAAAATATCGAGCGACCGTCTTGGATGATCTGGCCCGGGAACTAGAATTGAGAGAAACAGGAACTCTCGCCGCATGCACATAGATGGAGGCAAATTGTAAGGTGTTACGATGACCGGCCACAACGAATATTTTCTTCCATGCTTGCCAAACGGGTTGAAACCATCAGTGGATAAGCCGAGGTATACATTCCGTCGTTCATATGCAAAATCTGGATATACGGATTGGAAGTGTTTCCACGCTTCCGCGTCAGAAGGATACATGATATCTCCATCTTGACTATGCTCTGCATGCCATCTCATAGCCGTAGATGTGCGGTCGGATTCGTACAACCTCTTCAACCTCTTTGTTAAGGGTAAATACCACATCCGTTTGAATGGAATCTTCACCCTCCCACTTGACTCCTGGAACCGTGGTTTCTGGCAAAATTTACATCTATTTCGGTTCTCGTCTTCTCTCCAGTATATCATACAATTGTCGATGCACACGTCTATAACCTGGTAGGGCAAACCAAGACCGGCGACAAGTTTTTGGATCTCGTAGTATGATCTGGGGGCCAGATTATCTTCTGGCAAAATATCTTTCACGAACTCGGCGAATGCATCAACACATTCTTCGGACAAATTATAATCAGTCTTCAGGTTCATCATCCTACTAGCAGAAGATAGCGGTGAATGACCATCCCTACAACCGCTGTATAGTGGTTGCTTTGATGCGTCTAACATATCGAAAAACCTTCGAGATTCTAAATTAGATTCTTCAACCCTATCACCCTCATACCCACCTGACTGCAAATTCTCTATAAACGCATCGTTAACCATCGCAGCCGTACTTACCCCAACGTCTACTCCCGCGGTAGGTCCCCCTATGCTATCCGGAAAATAAGGTGCATTGCTACTAGTACTACCATATTCATAATTGGTTTCTCCATGTAAATACCAAACCTTATATCCGGTCCTAAATCCATATCTATATAAGTGGTTCCAAACAGTAGGAACCGCAACAGTACTTCTATTACAGCAATTAGAACAAGGACATTTGATATTCTGACATTTGGTGGCCGCCTCTTGATTTCTAGGTAACTGCATGAACTCGCAAATACCTTGAGCGTATTCGGTCGTTAATAAGTTAGACCCCTCTTCCATCATTGGCTCGTCCATCCATGACCGAAAATATGAAGAACTCATCTCTTTTAAATTTTTAGATAATGTGAATTGTGTTTCTTTTACAATGTGAATTGTGTTACGATGGAATGATGGAATGTCGTAGCTTATATAGAACGCATTCCGTCGGAAATCCGTCGGACATCCGGCAAAAACCTCTGACATAACGCCCCACAAATCCCATCGGCCACCGCTAACGATAAGGTAACCAATCAGACTTTGCCGACATCGTAATCCGTCGGAAATCCGTCGGAATGGCGTTATAAAATTCCAATGTTTAGGAAACCGTCGGTAATGCGTTTGTGCAAGTTGACGGTTTACCGACGGATGTCCGACACTTTCCGTAGCCGTCGGAAATCCGTCTGGAAATTGTGACAAATTTCCGACGGATTGTCGGAAGTCGGACTTCCGTCGGTCGACCGTCGGAAAGTCCGTCGGAATATCACCTGTTTTCTTGTAGTGCGTGGAGATCGTGATTGCCTTTCACTTCCTAATATTTTCTCTACAGACAAATCAGAAAGGTGAAATTGGTATCGCCTTAAACACAAGATCTCACTACCCTTATTCTGAATCATCTGCTGACCGGTCAGCTGCGGCTCGAGCGACAGCCTTCGCATTGGATTACTTCATGGAGCCGCTCGTTAATGGAAAATACCCAATCGAAATGATTAACCATATCAAAGACGGTCGTCTTCCTACATTCACACCAGAAGAGTCCGCAATGGTCAAAGGATCATACGATTTCATAGGCATTAACTATTACTCATCTTCTTACGCAAAAGACGTGCCGTGCGCAACTGAAAACATCACCATGGCCACTGATCCTTGCGTCAGTATCGTAGGTCCGTGAACCAACTGATTTTTTTCACCTATAAATTGACTTTTTTTCTCATATAACTTTTTCTCTTGTACGCAAATTGTATTAGGTGAGCGAAATGGAGTGCCTATCGGTCCAGCGGTACGATTATTCTCTTTAGTTTTGTTTAATTAATAATTAGAGAAGATTTCCTATCAAATCAAGGTTTTCATGTTATCATAGTTTTTTTTTGGAGTGCCTATCATAGTTTTTTTTTCCATGTTACCCATGTTATCATAGTTGACTAATTATTAAACAAACTCAAACTGATATTGTCATGTGACAGAATCTGATTAGATAATTTTTTCTCAAAAATCTATTATTGAATTCAGGCTGGATCAAATTGGCTTTTGATTTACCCCAAGGGTATTCGTGATCTCCTCTTATATGCAAAATCCAAATTCAATAATCCAGTTTTGTACATTACAGAAAACGGTAATTCACAAATTCGTAACATATAAGAGATTTTTTAAAAACATATTTGAGTTTTTTTGAAGAAAAACTAGTTAAGACTAATTTTTTTTATTTCTCGTATCCTTTTAAACCCATGCAGGAGTGGATGAAGCAAGTACTGGAGAAGTATTTCTTAATGACGATTTGAGAATTGATTACTACGCTCATCACCTTAAGATGGTTAGCGATGCGATCTCGTAAGTTCTCCTTCTTTACCACCCCTATAAACATATTGTGTTAAGAGCGCCTAATCGATTTAACCAATCCGATCCAATCCAACACCATCGTAAAAAAAATCAACCTAAACATACTCCATTTTCTGTTTTGTTGTTGTTTACTTATGTACAAATCAAACATAAAAATGGAAACAAACTAATTAAAATCGTATTTTAATAAAAATATTTTAAGTTAAAACTATCTAAAGTGAGGTAGTATTTTCCATACCGGTGTCTAGAATTCGTAAACCTATAATATATGTATTTGAGGCGGAAATGGAGGCTAAAAACGATTGTTTAAACGTTATTTACATAAAATGTAGGATGGGAGTGAATGTGAAAGGATATTTTGCGTGGTCTTTGATGGATAATTACGAATGGTCGGAAGGATACACAATTCGATTCGGGCTAGTTTTTGTGGACTTTGAAGATGGACGTAAGAGGTATCCGAAGAAATCAGCTAAGTGGTTTAGGAAATTACTGAAGGGAGAGTATAATGGGTCGAAGCAGCAGGTGGCTGTTATTTGATAAATCATGAGCCAATATTTGTTTAATTTTCTTTCATATTTATTTCATATGCATACTGTTTCTTTTCGATGTACAATAATATAACTTTCAAATAAGAGGTGGTTCATTGGAAAACATTGCTAATTTTGTTAGTTTCCAAACATTACATAAGTTTTTATTTTGGGGGTCAAATTGGGAATATTTCATTAAATACAACTGGTGATCACGGGGGTTTGGAAATATGCATATTTAGCTTGTTTATCGGCTAATTGATTTTTCTCCCTAGAAACAAATGCGGAAAAGAAACTTTGAGATCTGAAGAGAGCTTTTTGATATCCTAGATTATGCCAAAGATTTCGAGATGGTAGCTATTTGAATTGATGAGATCGATCAACTATTTGGAGTCTGGTGAGAGATTCAGATGGCGTAGATGGCGAATTCTGGCTTGCAACATGGTCTCCCTCATTGCTAGAGCTTCTCCCATAAGCGGGCTGGTAACTTGGATCGCTTTCATGAGCCTTTTTTTTTTGTTCGAAACTTGTAATATTAATTAAATGCTCAAAGAGCTAGCGGTTACAACCAGAGGCATGCTCGACGGCAAAAAAATAAAAACAAACAATGCGATAAAATGAAAGATAAATACGATAACGGATGAGGCTTGCTCGACGAAGTGAAACAATCCATGGAGAGACTTCACTCGATACCCTAAAACAAGTGTTCGAAAGAACAATAAATAGTCGAATTTTTTACCTACGTTGATACACCCTAAAGAAAGGGTTGAAGATCGGCCGTTAACTGTCTTAATTGATGAGAGACTTTTGTCCGACATGAGAATCGGATCTCGAGAGCCGTCGACAAAATCAGTGTAGAAAGGCCTTAGTTGCCTAATTTAGAGCTAAAATCCATATATAAAACCCCTAAGCTTAATGGGCTGATAGAATATTCTGGATCAGTAAAATAGTAACCATGGCCCATTGGATCATGGCCCAAACCATTGTAAGTCAAACTACTTTGACTTAAAGGAATCCTAATTTTTCCAGCTCCCGCCGGCGATGCATCAACTACCAGGCAATGACCGACAATCGGAAGATTTGACGTTGTGTACTTTCCGATGGGGGAGTAAGTCAAACCAACTTGGATCACTTTCATGGAGCCTTAGGCGAGGATTGTGATGTTGGGTGTGTGGATGACCCATCCAAATGTAGTCTCCTTTGTATCCGATTTCCATGATGCATCGGAGAAACATCGAAATTGAGCGATTGGTGATTGAACTCATATTTTAGTCTCTAAACAATTCGAAAGTTTTTTTACATATGCGGTTATGACTAGAATGATATATTAAATTAGTTCGATTAATTGGTCATTGAGACTATTAGACCATCCACAATAGAGACTCGGGTGGAGAGTGTCTAAAAACTTTTTAGAATTAAATATATTAAATTTTAGACACTTGAGTGTCTAAAATCCGAAAAAGTTCCAAAACCCGAAAAAAGTTCCAATATTGGATCTTCTTCGGGTTTTAGACACTCAAATGTCTAAAATTTAATATATTTAATTCTAAAAAAATTTTAGACACTCTCTACCCGGGTCTCCATTGTGGATAGTCATTGATTCCTAAAGAAGTATGCATTGGAAACTTGTTAAGATTTAAGACTAGCTGAATACGTCTTCTTAGCTAATAAATGACCGTTTGGGCTAGTTTTTTTCATGACCTACATCGACATTTATAAGACCACGTAATTACTTCTTGTCGACTAAAAACAAGTTTTACATTTTAAGCAATTCTAAAAATTTTAAGGGTTAATTTGATAGATAGCAGTGAAAAAAATTATAACTAAAATTATAACCAAAAGTGGTATATGTGGCAAAATCATGTCCATCTAATTTAGGATTTTTAGTTAGGATTTTAGTTCTAATTTTTTTCATTGTTATCTACCAAATTAACCCAAACTTTAACCCGTTAAAAAAAAGGTCATTCAAAATCAGAAATGGATAATAATGGGACCAGCGTTTGAATATAGTTTTATTAAAATATTTCCCACGTTGGGCTTGCAACATTAGAAAATCCTATTGAAAAGAAACAATTAGTAAACAATGTTGCAAGGTGGTATACTCTCTCACCTCCATCAAACTCTATTTATAGATACAAATTATCAAAATCCAAACATTTGTTACATTTCCCTTTCTCTCATAAAGTTTTTTCACATCCAAAATTAAAATTATTAAATTTCTACAAGAAATGAGCAGTAAATATCTCCTTTTACTGTTACTCATTACATTGGTTTATGTTGGAGTTTCCGCAAAGGACCACTCCACAAGACCTAAATTAAGAAGAAATGATTTCCCAGAAGATTTCATTTTTGGATCTGCAACTTCTGCTTATCAGGTATGCCTCTTGTCATTACTTCCACTTATTATTATTTATAATTTGACTTTTTGGTAAAGAAAAAAGGATTTTGCAGTGTGAAGGTGCTGCTCATGAAGATGGTAGAGGACAAAGTATCTGGGACACTTACTCTGAAAAATTTCCAGGTTTTTTTTCCTAACTTTATATGTTTTGGATCTTTAAAACATTCAAGACTCAAAAATATGAGAATAGGGTTTATAAATATTGATAATCTGGGTTTATCTTGTGTTCATAGCAAAAATGGATTGATGATGATGAACATTCTTGATCTTGATTGAATGATTTAATTTATATTTGTCTTTTTTTTTTCCAGAAAAGATATTGGATGGTAGTAATGGATCCATTGCAGATGATTCTTACAATCTTTACAAGGTATTATTGCAATTCTTCACCCCAAAAAAAGTTCATCCAATATTACATTCTTTTTCATTCATGAAACTTTCTTGGAAAATTCAGGAAGATGTGAGTTTGCTGCACCAAATTGGCTTCAATGCTTACCGATTCTCGATTTCGTGGTCACGGATTTTGCCTCGTAAGATAAAGAGATCCGATCAGGTATTTATGTTATATTCATGAATAGTAGTAATCAATTACTTTGGTTTATTATAGGTGGGGATCTAAAGGGAGGAATCAACCAGGCTGGAATTGACTATTACAACAACTTGATTAATCAACTTCTGTTAAAAGGTAATGATTCTCTGTTTTCTCAGTCTATTGTAACATTAAAAGAAACTTTGCTTTGAAGTTATGATGAACACTTGCCAAAACCATTGAACATTGTCAACATGCGTCAAGAACACAACATTTATAATTATTTGTAATACTCTAAACATGTCAGGAGTGAAGCCATATGTAACACTCTTTCATTGGGACCAACCACAAGCACTCGAAGATGCTTACGGTGGCTTCCTTGGAGCCGAGATTGTGTAAGTAGTTCATTTCAACATAAATGGTAAGATTATTAATAAGAAAGAAGAAGAAAAAATGACAGTTGCTTTTGTTGATCTTTTGGTAATGAACCAGGGATGATTTCCGGGACTATGCGGAACTTTGTTTCCGGGAGTTTGGAGATAGAGTGAAGCATTGGATCACCATAAATGAGCCATTCACAGTTATACACGATGGTTATTTAACTGGCACAAAGGCACCTGGGAGATGTTCTAATTTTACTAAACCTGATTGCCTTGGCGGGGATGGAGCCACTGAGCCTTACATTGTTGGCCATAACTTCCTCCTCGCTCATGGAGCCGCCGTTAAAGTCTACAGAGAAAAGTACCAGGTCTATTTATTTTCTAATCTCTACCGATCTTTCCACTTTGCTTTCGCTTTACTCTCTTTTTGATATTCGTTGTTTTACTATGTTTCCGCCATCCTCAGTTTCGCTCTGTTTTCGCCTTGTTCTGTTTCTGCTATCCATTCACTCCTACTATTCTATCTATAGGCGAAGCAGAAAGGTGAAATCGGTATTGCCTTAAACACAGAATGGTACTATCCTTATTCAGAGTCGTATGCTGACCGATCAGCCACGGCTCGGGCTACGGCTTTCAAGTTGGACTACTTCATGGAGCCTCTCGTCAGCGGCAAATACCCAATCGAAATGATTAACCATATCAAAGACGGTCGTCTTCCAACATTCACACCAGAAGAGTCCGCAATGATCAAAGGATCATACGATTTCATAGGCATAAACTATTACTCATCTTCTTACGTAAAAGACGTGCCATGTGCATCTAAAAACATCTCCATGGCCACTGATCCTTGCGTCAGTGTAGTAGGTCCGTGAATCATATTGTTTTTTTTTAACCTATAACTTGACTATTTCTTGAATTAGTATGAATCATATTGTTTTTTAACCTATTTCTTGAATTAGTACATTGGTAATACTATTTTTTCTTTTGTACATATGTATTAGGTGAGCGAAATGGAGTACCTATCGGACCAAAGGTACGATTGTTTTATTTAGCTTCGTTAAGTTAGATAAGTGTCCCTATCAAATCAAGATTTCTAGAAAACCATTTAAAGAAATTAAAATTTTGATTAGTTAAGTTTCCCTATCAAATCAAGATTTCCCACTCTCCCAATGAAATCAAGGTTTCTAGAAAACCATTTAAAAAAATTAAAATTTCCGGTTTCCATGATAGGCTTAAGTTATTTATTCAAAATAAATTCTTTGTCAAATTTTAAAATATATAAAATGAGAGAATTTGTAACGTTTGTAATGTATGATTCAATTCAGGCTGGGTCGAATTGGCTTTTAATTTACCCCCAGGGAATTCGTGATCTCCTACTATACGCAAAAGTCAAATTCAACAATCCCGTCTTGTACATTACAGAAAACGGTAATTCATAGCATTTGAGAGGGTTTCCAAAAGAATATTCGAGCTCTCTGAACAAAAGGCTAATATTTTCATTTCTTAAAACCGTGTAGGAGTGGATGAAACAAATATCGGGGAAATATTTCTTAACGACGATTTGAGAATTGATTACTACGCTGATCACCTCAAGATGGTCAGCGATGCGATCTCGTAAGTCCTCTTTTTACCCCATCTATAAACATATGGTGTTAGGAGCCCCCGATCGACTGAACAGTCTGATCCAATCCAAAACCGTCGTAAAAATATCAACCTAAACAACTCCGTTTTTTTTTTTTTTTTTGCGTATGTACAAACCAAACCTGAAAATAGAAACAAATTAATTTAATCTTCTTTTTTAAAAAAAAAATCTTTTAAGTTGGATATACTTTTTCTAGAACCAAACTATCTTAAAGCGAACCGAGTGGTATTTCCCATATCGGTGTCCACATTTCATAAACCAAAACATGCGAACTAAAAACTAGATTGGACCCACCTATAATATATGTACGTGATGGAGGCTCAGAACGATTGTTTAAACTATATTTGCATAAAATGCAGGATGGGAGTGAATGTGAAAGGATATTTCGCATGGTCTTTAATGGATAATTTTGAATGGTCGGAAGGATACACGGTCCGGTTTGGACTAGTGTTTGTGGACTTTGAAGATGGACGTAAGAGATATCCAAAAAAATCAGCTAAATGGTTTAAGAAATTGTTGAAGGGAGAATATGATGGGACGAAGCAGCAAGTGGCTGTTATTTAACAATCATCATGAGCCATTGGTTTATTTTGTTTCACGAATTTTTACGATATACAGAAAATAACACTTTCAAATAAGATGTGCTTTTATTGGAAAACATTGTTATTTCTGTTCGTTCGTTAGTTTCCAAACATTACAAAAACTTTGAGCTCGTATTTTTCAAATCATTGCTAAAAAATCGTAAGTTTATTAGACAATGGTATTTTTAATTAGTTTGGTTAATTGGTTGTCTTTAAGATTATAGAGTAGATTTTAAATGTATGAGTCATTGATTCTTGAAAACACAAGCAAATGGGAGATGGAATGAATTTTGTTCTTCCTTATTATAGAGTATGCATTGTAAATGACCCTTTGGGCTCGTCTCTTTCATGATCTATTTGGACTTCTTTTAAGACCACGTAACTACTTCTTGTCGACTAAAAGGAGGTTTATTTCTTAAGTAATTAATGAAATTATAGTATAGAGGACTCTAAT
The DNA here is from genome assembly GCA_963576765.1 of Draba incana. NCBI lineage: Eukaryota > Viridiplantae > Streptophyta > Magnoliopsida > Brassicales > Brassicaceae > Draba > Draba incana. The sequence continues at coordinate 3,155,977 of OY755216.1, read as the reverse complement.
TGTACCAGTAATAATATCCAACATGTTATTTAAAAAAGCCATAACATCAGAAATGTATAATCATGGCAACAAAAACCCTCGACAACGAATTTTATTTCAAATCGAAGAATAGCAAACTCAAAAACAACGAACTAATTGCGTTAAAATTTATATTATTTTTTTACCATTTAATCGTTTTTATTGTTTGGTAGAAAAAAACTTGGTATCGTTATCACAATCTTGTATTTATTCATAATGCGCTCGAGCAATAATATATTTTCTATGTTCTCACGTCATAATAATTTCTTATGTGTGATGACTCAGCTTTTCATTAACTAAATTAATTTCTTTACTAATTTTATCGGATAAGGTTTCTTGAAAATGTTGCTAGTTGGTTCCTTCTCTCATCCATCAACTCTATTCATAGATACAAATGATCAAAATCCAAACATTTCCCTTTCTCTCAATGAAGTTTTTGAGTTTCACAATCAAAATTATCATATTAAATACAAATAATTACTACTCCCTCTGTTTCATTATATAAGATTTTTAAGAGAAATATTTTTGTTTCATTTTATAAGATGTTTTACTAGTTTCTATGCAAGATACTTTTGTTTTTTTAAATTCTGTAGTGTTATATATGATTGGTTGAGTTATATTTTTAGTTAATTATTAAATGAGATTTTGTTTGTATTTATTATTTACTTAATTCTCATGAAATAAATCAAAAAATTTTATAAAATAAAACGTAGAGAGTAACTTTTAGAGACGAAAATGAGAAGTCAATGCCTCCGTTTATTGTTGCTCATTACTTTGGTCTACATTGGAGTTTCCACTAAGAAACACTCTTCAAGACCTAAATTGAGGAGAAATGATTTCCCACAAGATTTTATTTTTGGGTTTGCAACTTCTGCTTATCAGGTTTAGTTCTAACTTTTTTCTTCCATCAAATTTTTTTTTTTGTTAATTGTTTTAATTTTATTTTCTAGTCTGAAAGTGCTGATGAAGATGGTAGAGGACAAAGTTTCTAGGAGACCTACTCTGAAAATAGGTTTTTTCAGGGTTGGCTGCTTATTTCCCCCTCTAGTATAATCACTCAATGTATTTCTCCCCAAACTTTTTATCTCTTTTTACTACACGAACTTTGTAATCTCTTCACAAAACTACACAGACTTTTTTTCTCTTCGGAATTAACCAAACAAAATTGGTTAAGCTTAAACCACTCATTTAACCGTTGATTATACCGTAACCATGGTTGAGTAAACCGTAATAAGATTTTTGAATTCTAATTTATGATTATTTATGAATAAAATATTATTATTTTATATATATTATAATAACATAAATTACAAAAAAGTATTATATATTATAATTAATAAATTATAAAAGAAATAAAGAAAATAGAAAAACAAAATTGATGAATGGGTCGTCTTCTTCCTCTTCCTATGTTCTTCCTCTTATCTTTATCGTTGGAGAATGAATTTTGAAACATAAGAATAGCTCTGATATGTTTATCAGTAATCATTGTGAAACCCGAGTTTGGTTTCTTCACTCTACAATTTAAGCAATACATCAATAAGATGATCTTGTTCTTCTTCCGTCTTCTTCTTTTCTCGATGACCCACAATTGCTTTTTGGCCGTGTCGAGATCTCCAAATCTCTTCCTCCGGCTAGATTAAAGCTCAGAGATCAGATCAATAATCCACCCAAAACCCGAAAAAATATCCGCCGCCGCATATTTCCCTATCACCCGATTCGCCTCCTTGAACACTTCCAGAAACCTCCCATTATCGATTCCGCTTCCGAGAAAACTCAATCCAAACGCTATTTTACAAGTAAAGCTCGCAACGAACTTAATCAGCATCGCACTCAGATCTACAGAAGATCCATAATCATCTATTTCAGATAACGAGTCGACTCAGTTCTTCTGCCCTCAGATTTCGAAACGATTTGGCTTGTGTAACTAAGAAAAGCTCGAAAACACAAAGTTTTATCCAAGATGAAGGAAGAACAGAGGAAGAAGACGACATTCGTCAATTTTTTTCTTTCTTTTATAATTTTTTTTACACTTCTTTCTTTTATAATTTATTAATTATAATATATATAAATAATATAAAAATTCGTTTTTATTCATTTTTAAAATCAAATAACCCTCTTACGGTTTACGTTATCGGGATTACGGTTTAGGCTTAACCAATTCTGTTTGGTTAATTCCGAAGAGAAAAAAAATCTGTGTAGTTTTATGAAGAGATTACAAAGTTCGTGTGGTAAAATGAAGAGATAAAAAGTTTGAGGGGAAATACGTTGAGTGATTATACTAGAGGGGGAAATAAGCAGCTAAACCTTTTTTTTCTAATCCTAAACGTTTTGGATCTTTAAAACATTCAAGACTCTGAAAAATATTGGAATAGGGTTTATATATATATTAATCTTGGTTTATCCTGTGTTCATAGCCAAAAAAGGGTTGGTGAAGGTGAACATTCTTGATCCTCTTTTATTTCTTGAGATGATTTAATATTTTGCCTTTTTTTTCCAGAAAAGAATCAAAGATATTGGATGGTAGTAATGGGTCCATTGCAGATGATTCTTACAATCTTTACAAGGTACTATTTCACCTCTTCATCTCCAAAAAAAAGTCATTTATGTATCCAACATTACATTTTCATTCTTGAAAAATTATTGGAAAAATCCAGGAAGATGTGAATTTGCTGCATCAAATTGGCTTTAATGCTTACCGATTCTCGATCTCATGGTCACCGATTTTGCCTCGTAAGACTTAGATTTGAATAGACTTTGAAGATGGTCGTAAGAGGTATCCAAACAAATCAGCTAAGTGGTTTAGGAAATTGTTGAAGGGAGGGTTGAATGGGACGAAGCAACAAGTGGCAATTTTAAAAAATTTAACCGGTCAAAAAAAAGGGCCATTCAAAATCAGAAATGGATAATAATGGGACCAGCGTTTGAATAAAGTTTTTATTAAAGTGTTTCCCACGTTGGGTTTTAGTATTATTATTTTTTCTTTCTAAATAGATCAAACTTAACGTGCAAACTCGTTTCACGCAACAAAACCCCTCACCAAGCTGGATAAACAAGACTACAAGAGTTGTATCAAGTTATTGGTTAAATGAAAAGTTGTTCCAAAACAAAAACCTTCGACATACAAAATAAATATTGAATACACAAAAATCGAAGCATAAATATGCACAAAAAAAGGAACTAATTGAGTTAAAATTTCCTTTTTTTTGGGACATTTTCATCGTTTTATTGTTTGCTCAGAAGAGAATAAATGTATTCTATGTTCTCACGTCTTTTCTTTAAGATAATTTCCATTTTGTGTGATGACTCAGCTTTTGATTAATTAAAATAAATATTTTCTGTTTTCTTTCCTAATTTAGAGGATACGGTTTCTTTTTTTGATATCAGGATAAGATTTCTTGCAACATTAAAAAACTCTATTGACAAGAAACAATTAGTAAACAATGTTGCCAGTTGGTATACTCTCTCACCTCCATCAAAATCTATTTATAGATACAAATTATCAAAATCCAAACATTTGTTACATTTCCCTTTCTCTCATAAAGGTTTTTTCACATCAAAAAATAAAATTATTAAATTTCTACAAGAAATGAGCAGTAAATATCTCCTTTTACTGTTACTCATTACTTTGGTTTATTATATTGGAGTTTCCGCCAAGGACCACTCCACAAGACCTAAATTAAGAAGAAATGATTTCCCAGAAGATTTCATTTTTGGAGCTGCAACTTCTGCTTATCAGGTTTGGCTCTTGTCATTACTTCCACTTATTATTATTTATAATTTGACTTTTTTGGTAAAGAAAAATGGATTTTGCAGTGTGAAGGTGCTGCTCATGAAGATGGTAGAGGACAAAGTATCTGGGACACCTACTCTGAACAATTTCCAGGTTTTTTCCTAACTTTATATGTAAATCATTCAAGACTCAAAAATATTAGAATAGGGTTTATAAATATTAATAATCTGGGTTTATCTTGTGTTCATAGCAAAAATGGATTGATGATGATGAACATTCTGGATTGAATGATTCAATTAATATTTTTGTCATTTTTTTTCCAGAAAAGATATTGGATGGTAGTAATGGATCCATTGCAGATGATTCTTACAATCTTTACAAGGTATTATTGCAATTCTTCACCCCAAAAAAAGTTCATCCAATATTACATTCTTTTTTATTCATGAAACTTTCTTGGAAAATTCAGGAAGATGTGAATTTGCTGCATCAAATTGGCTTCAATGCTTACCGATTCTCGATTTCGTGGTCACGGATTTTGCCTCGTAAGATATAGATCCGATCAGAGCTTTGTAAGAGTTGTTATATTTATGAGTAGTAATCACGTTATTTGGTTTATTATAGGTGGGGATCTAAAGGGAGGAATCAACCAGGCTGGAATTGACTATTACAACAACTTGATTAATCAACTTCTGTTAAAAGGTAATGATTCTCTGTTTTCTCAGTCTATTGTAACATTAAAAGAAACTTTGCTTTGAAGTTATGCTGAACACTTGCCAAAACCATTGAAAATTGTCAAGATGCATCAAGAACATAACATTTAAAGTTGTTTTTAATGTTGTAAACATGTCAGGAGTGAAGCCATATGTCACACTCTTTCACTGGGACCAACCACAAGCACTCGAAGATGCTTACGGTGGCTTTCTAGGGGGCGAGATTGTGTAAGTAGCTCATTAAACATCTCTAAATGGTAAGACTACGACGAAGTCTAATTTAAATTGTGTTATCTTTGGGTAATGAAACAGGGATGATTTCCGAGACTATGCGGAATTTTGTTTCAAGGAGTTTGGAGATAGAGTGAAGTATTGGATGACACTCAATGAGCCATTAACAGTGGTACGTGAAGGTTATTTAACTGGTGTAAAGGCACCTGGGAGATGTTCTAATTTCACTAAACCTGATTGCCTTGGTGGCGATGGAGCCACTGAGCCTTACATTGTTGGCCATAACTTCCTCCTCGCTCATGGGGCCGCCGTTAAAGTCTACAGAGAAAAGTACCAGGTTTATTTATTTTCTAATCTCTACCGATCTTTCCTCTTTGCTTTCGCTTTATTCTCTTTTTGATATTCGTTGTTTTACTATGTTTCCGCCATCCTCAGTTTCGCTCTGTTTTTTACTCTGTTTTCTCCATGTTCTGTTTCTGCTATGCCATGCGTAGAGAGTGACTGCTTTTCACTCCTAATATTCTGTCTATAGGCGAAGCAGAAAGGTGAAATCGGTATTGCCTTAAACACAGAATGGCACTATCCTTATTCAGAGTCGTATGCTGACCGATCAGCCACGGCTCGGGCTACGGCCTTCACGTTGGACTACTTCATGGAGCCGCTCGTCAGCGGCAAATACCCAATTGAAATGATTAACCATATCAAAGACGGTCGTCTTCCTACATTCACACCAGATGAGTCCACAATGCTCAAAGGATCATACGATTTCATAGGCCTTAACTACTACTCATCTTCTTACGTAAAAGACGTGCCATGTGCATCTAAAAACATCTCCATGGCCACCGATTCTTGCGTCAGTATCATAGGTCCGTGAACCATGTGGTATTTTTAACATATAAATTTACTCTTTTTTTTCTCGAATTAATATGAAGCTGTACATTGGTAACCTTTTTTCTTTTGTATATTTGTATTAGGTGAGCGAAATGGAATACCTATCGGTCCCAAGGTACGATTGTTCTATTTAGCTTTGTTTGATTATACATTAGATAAGTTTCCCTATCAAATCAAGATTTCCCACTCATATCAAGATAAATCTCCCAATGAAATCAAGATTTCTAGAAAACCATTTGACAAACCCATTTAAACAAATCAAAATTTTCGATCTCCATGATAGTTTAAGTTGATTATTCGAATTATATGATATTGTCAAATTTCAAAATATATATCATGTGATAGAATTTGAACATATATATTCTTACATCAATATTATCTTCTCTTTTTATTTTTAGAAGTGGATTATTTATCCGAAACAGTTGCTATTTTTACATTTGTAATGTTTTATAATGTATGACTGAATTCAGGCTGGGTCGGATTGGCTTTTGATTTACCCCGAGGGAATTCGTGATCTCCTACTATACGCAAAACTCAAATTCAATAATCCTGTCTTGTACATTACAGAAAACGGTAATTCATAGCATTCGATAGGTTTTCCAAAAGAATATTCGAGCTTTCTGAACAAAAAGCTAAATATTTATATTTCTCATCTCTTCTTAAAATCATGTAGGAGTGGATGAAGCAAGTATTGGAGAAATATTTCTTAACGACGATTTGAGAATTGATTACTGCGCTCATCACCTCAAGATGGTCAGCGATGCGATTTTGTAAGTCCTTTTTTTTTACCACATCTATAATATCGTGTTAGGAGCCACGATCGATTAAACCGAGTCCAGTCCAATCCAAAACCGCTGTAAAAAAATCAACCTAAATATTCTCTGCTGTTGGGTTATTGTCTTTTGCGTATGTCAAATCGAACCTGAAATAGCCACAAGCTCAATAAAACCGTATTGTTTTTTTTCAACACCTTTTAGGGTATAATTTTTCTAGAAAAAAATAAGTTTGAACCAGCGAACTGAGTGGTATTTTCCATATTGGTGTCTACATTTTCCAAACTAAGACATACTAACCAATAACCAGATTGGACACACCTATAAATTATAATGTCTGTATTTGAAGGGATGTTGAAAATGATTGTTTAAACGACATTTACATGTAATGTAGGATGGGAGTGAATGTGAAAGGATATTTTGCATGGTCGTTGATGGATAATTTCGAATGGTCGGAAGGATACACGGTCCGGTTTGGGCTAGTGTTTGTGGACTTTAAAGATGGACGTAAGAGGTATCCAAAGAACTCAGCTAAGTGGTTTAGGAAATTGTTGAAGGGTGAGTATAATGGGACAGAGCATCAAGTGGCTGTTATTTAATAAATTGTGAGCCATTGGCCCATTGATTAAATTTGTTTCCTATTTGCTGTTACATCATATGTAATAAGTATTCTTTACGATGTACATAAAATTAAACTTTCAAATAAGATGTGCTTTTACTGGAAAACATTGGTTATGTCTTTAAGAGTTTAGAGTATATTTTAAATGTATGAGTCATTGATTCTTGAAAACACAAGAAAATGGATTTCGTTCTTCCTTATCTAAGATGTTTGCATTGAAAACTTGTCTTAAGATCACCTAAATACTTCATTCTTAGCATTAAGTGTCCCTTTGGGCTCGTATCTTTCTTGACCTATTTGGACATTTTTAAGACCGCGTAATTACTTCTTGTTGACTAAAAATAAATAGAGGATTCTAAAATATTAACCAGTAATAATATTCAACGATGTTATTTATAACAAGCCATAACATCAGAAATGTATAATCATAGCAACAAAACCACTCGACAAAACATGTTTATATTCGAAATTATATTTCAAATCGAAGCATAGAAAATTCAAAAACAACGAACTAATTGCGTTAAAACTTCTTCTTCTTTTTTGGACATTTTAATCGTTTTTATTGTTTGGTAGAAAAAAAACTTGATATCGTTATCACAATCTTGTGTTTATTCATATGCGCTCGAGCAAAAATTTGTTTTCTATGTTCTCACTTCTCAATAATTTCTTTTGTTTTCTATGACTCTTTGTCGGATAAGGTTTCTTGAAAATGTTGCTAGTTGGTACTTTCTCTCATCCATCAACTCTATTCATAGATACAAATTATCAAAATCCAAACCTTTCCCTTCCCCTCATCAAGTTTTTGCGTTTCACAAGAACTTATCATAAATAAATACAAATAATTAACTTTTAAAGAGACAAAAATGAGAAGTCAATGTCTCTGTTTACTGTTGCTCATTACGTTGGTCTACATTGGAGTTTCCGCTAAGAAACACTTTTCAAGACCTAAATTAAGGAGAAATGATTTCCCACAAGATTTTATTTTTGGATCTGCAACTTCTGCTTATCAGGTTGAGTTCTAACTTCTTTCTTCCATTAATATTTTTTTTTTTTGTTAACTGTTTTTATTTTAATTTCTAGTCTGAAGGTGCTGCTCATGAAGATGGTAGAGGACCAAGTATCTGGGACACCTATTCTGAAAATTTCCCAGGTTCTTTTTCCTAACCCTAAACGTTTTGGATCTTTAAAACATTCAAGACTCGAGAAATATTGTTATAGGGTTTATATATATTAATCTGGGTTTATCTTGTGTTCGTAGCAAAAAAAGGGTACCAGGAAGATGGTGAACATTCTTGATCCTCTTTTATTTCTTGTGATAAAATTATTTCATTAATATTTTGGTGTTTTTCTTCCAGAGAAGATATTGGATGGTAGTAATGGATCCATTGCAGATGATTCTTACAATCTTTACAAGGTATTATTGCATTTCTTCACACAAAAAAAAAAAATTCAATTCTACATCCAACATTACATTTTCATTTTTGAAAATTTATTGATAAAAACCAGGAAGATGTGAATTTGCTGCATCAAATTGGCTTCAATGCTTACCGATTCTCGATCTCATGGTCACGGATTTTGCCTCGTAAGACTAAGATTTGAACATGATTTTGTAAGAGTTGTTATATTCAATGAATAGTAATCACTTTATTTGGTTTATCATAGGTGGGGATCTAAAGGGAGGAATCAACCAGGCTGGAATTGATTATTACAACAACTTGATTAATCAACTTCTGTTAAAAGGTAACATTGGAGGGACTTTTGCTTTTAACACAAAATTGAAGGATGTTTAGCATCGTGCCAAACCACTTGAAAATTGTCAATATTCGCCAAGAACACAACGTTTAAATTTGTTTAAATGTTCTAAATCCATAAGGAGTGAAGCCATTTGTAACACTCTTTCACTGGGACCAACCACAAGCACTCGAAGATGATTACGGTGGCTTCCTTGGAGCCGAGATTGTGTAAGTAGCTCATTTATAACATCTCTAAATAGGACATCGGAATCAAGAAGAAAAGTGGGTTTTTTTTTCTATTGATCTTTTGGAGATGAAACAGGAATGATTTTGTGGACTATGCGGAACTTTGTTTCCAGGAGTTTGGAGATAGAGTGAGGCATTGGATGACCATAAATGAGCCATTAACAGTGGTAGGCAATGGTTATCTAACTGGTTCAAAGACACCTAGGAGATGTTCTAATTTCACTAACCCTAATTGCACTGGCGGCAATGGAGCTACCGAGCCTTACATTGTCGGCCATAACTTCCTCCTCGCTCATGGAGCAACCGTCAAAGTCTATAGGGAAAAGTACCAGGTCTATGTCTTTTGTAATCTCTATGCTATTTCTACTTTGTGTTCGCTTTGCGCTATCTTCTTTATTTTCTTTTTGCTCTATATCCTCTGTTTTTGCTATGTTTTTCCCATGCTCTACTCTATTCTACTCTGTCTCTAACCGTCATAGCTCTGGAAATCGGGTGTGAGAGCTAGTAACGAATGTTAATTTCTGTTAAGAGATCCTCATTATTGTTACACGTGTAGACTACGTTTCACTCCTAATATTCTGTCAACAGGCGAATCAAAAAGGTGACATTGGTATCGCCTTGAACATAAGATGGCACTACCCGTACTCAGAGTCATATGCTGACCGGTCAGCCACAGATCGAGCCACAGCCTTTACCTTAGATTACTTCATGGGGCCGCTCGTCAATGGAAAATACCCAACCGAGATGGTTAATTATGTGAAAGGCAATCGTCTTCCTTCATTCACACAAGAAGAGTCCTTAATGCTCAAAGGATCATACGATTTCATAGGCCTTAACTACTACTCATCTTCTTACATAAAAGACGTGCCATGTGCAACTGAAAACATCACCATGGCCACTGATCCTTGTGTCAGTATCTTAGGTCCATGAACCATATTGTTTTTTACCTATAAATTGACTTTTTCTTTCGTTGTATAATTTTTTCATTTTCATAATGCATTAGATGAGCGAAATGGAGTACCTCTCGGTCCAAAGGTACGATTGTTCCATTCATTATTTATTTAAGTTATCATAGTTGACTACAAGTATAATTATCTTTACTAAGATAAAAAAATATTAAATAGTAATTGTCTTTTTTTTTGTGATAAAAAAGTACGAATTTAGAACTTTAGAAAATGAATTATTTATCCAAAATAATTGTTATTTTAACATATTTGATGTCTATTAATCTATGATTGTATTCAGGCTGCGTCGGATTGGCTTTTGATTTACCCCAAGGGTATTCGTGATCTCCTACTATATGCAAAACTCAAATTCAATAATCCCGTCTTGTACATCACAGAAAATGGTAACTCATAGCATTTGATAGGTTTTTCAAAAGAATATTTGAGTTTCCTGTACAAAAGGCTAATATTTTCATTCCTCGTCTCTTTTTAAAATCATGTAGGAGTGGATGAAGCAAGTATTGGATTGATTACTACGCCCATCACCTTAAGATGGTCAGCGATGCAATCTCGTAAGTCTATTTTTACCACATCTATAAACATATCGTGTTAGGAGTACCCGATTAACATTAAACCAATCCGATCCAATCCAAAACCGTAATAAACAAAAAAACACCTAAATATGTCTCCGTTTAGGGTTTTATTTTTTGGGTTTAGAAATTAAACCTGAAAATAGAAACAAACTTCATAAAACCGCTTCTGAATTTTAAAGTCTTTCAAGTTGGATATAATGTTTCTAGAAGGAAAAAAAAAGTTTGAATCAGCGAATTGATCATTTTCCATACTGGTATACATTTTACAAACCAAGACATAATAACTAATAGGGATGGGCAAATTAACCGAACCGAACCAAACCAACCGAACTCAAACCGAACCAAACCGAACCCAAGTTAGTTCGGTTTGAATTCGGTTCTTATTTTCCTAGAATCGAACAAACCAAACCGAACCATACCCGAACCGAAGCCGAAAATAAACCAATGTGCTTTTTATATAATTATTTTATTATATATATTATAATGTTATAGATATGTTTCTATAACTAGATTCATTAGATCACATATAATAATTTATTTTTGTTCTCTATTTTCTTAAAATAATTAATTTTTCATGTTAAAATAGTAATTTTTAGCCTATAAAATTTTTGTTTTTTTTGCCTTTAAACTATCGTATCTTTTTCAATTTCTCTTTTCCAAAGTTGAAAATCCATTGCAATTGATTAAATTTATCAATAACATGTGTATATTAAACTAGTTACCTCTAAACTTTATAACAAAATTTTGAAATATTTTGTTTTTTGTTTCAAAAGAGTCAATTAAAACCAACTCAAACTAAAACCAAACCATATTACAACCGAACCACATTAAACCGAACCAAACCGAACCGAACCGAACCGAAGTTAGTTTGGTTTGAGTTCAGCTCTTGTTTTTCAAGAACCTAACAAACCGAACCGAACTGAACCCGAACCGAACCCAAAAATAAACCGAATTGCCCACCCCTACTAACTAATAACCAGATTGGACTCCCTCTAAATTATAATGTATGTATTTGAGACGAAAATGGAGACTGAAAACGATTGTTTAAACGATATTTCATGGAATGTAGGCTGGGGGTGAATGTGAAAGGATACTTCGCATGGTCGTTGATGGATAATTTTGAATGGTCGGAAGGATACACTGTTCGATTCGGGCTAGTGTTTGTGGACTTTGAAGATGGACGTAAAAGGTATCCGAAGAAATTGGTTTAGGAAATTGTTGAAGGGAGGGTTGAATGGGACGAAGCAGCAAGTGGCTGTTATTTAGTAAATCCTGACCCATGCATTAGTTAATTTTGATTGTTTTATTTTTGTATGTAACGTACCGTTTCTTTTCGATGTACAGAAAATTAAATTATCAAATAAAGAGGTTTAATTGATAAAACACAAAACCTTACTTTTATACGCAAAACAAAACAAAAAGCGTTAAGATACCATATTTATATTTTTAAATAGATTTGTTAAGTGTTATCTACAATTGTTTAAATTTTTGGTTTGATTGTTTGATTTATGCGTATGTGTTCTTGCTGGACTTTGCTTCATTCTGATTTGATTGCTTCTTGTCCTACACATGCAATATTGTATATAATTATATATTAACTAGGTGGATGGCCGCACCGTGTGCGGATATGAGTTTTTTAGATATATAAGATAGTTTTAATAAGAAGAATTTAGCAAATTTTGGAACATTAAATATGCATGATTGGTTGTTTAAAAAAATAATACATGTTGCATAATATTACTAATATTTGAATGTTATTTTGAAAGAAAAAGTGTTTTTGTTTTGTAGTTTTTGTATTTGTATTGAAATAAAAGTCAAACGGTGGATAATATAATGTTCAATTTGAAGATACACACAAATGTAAAACTTCAAAAGAAAAATCATAAAACTAAACAAATAGTTTTTTTTCATGTGATTCACAAACGTTTTATACATACATAAATAATTTGTAAATTTCGTTAATAATAATACGTAACTAACTGTTATTATTAATTAGAATTTATTTATTTATATAAACTTTGTTAATAAATAATAGTTTTTTTTTTCTTTTGGACTTTGTTTATTGAGATATTTTTTTATTTTTGTTTTTCTTTCTTTCTTTTTTCTTTCCTTCTACTTAGTTTATAGAGATATCTTTGGCATATACACATAATAAATGATAAATTATGAAAAACTCATTTGAAAACTAAACGTACATACTAATTTATGATATGTAAATGATTTTATGTTGAAACTATTTTCAAAACTTTGGTAATGAATATGTTAAAAATGTGTTTTGAAAAAAATATTGTTGTTTTAGTTTTCTACAAAAAAATCATTAACTTTTCATTAGAGATTAGTGTCATTATTCATATTTGCCATATCATGTTTCTATTGTTGAAAGGAATATTTGGAATATCTTGATAACGCTGGTATCTATTTGGAATATTTTATGTTTATTGAATATTACTTTTCAGAATATATTATCTTATAAGAAGATTAATTTCTATAGCCAATCAAAACAATAAAAATTGAGAATCATAAATATCCATTTACTTTTATGTTTGTAGGGGTCAAATCTCCCCTAGAAGGATCGATAAGCCTAAATCGACTAAGTATACGTTAAACGGCCCAACGGTCAAGCCCAGAAGACAGAGGCCCATTAAAAGCCCAACACTGTTTGTCCAAACCAACTTGTATTCTCTATAAATAAGCATGTACCCCCCTCATTTGAGGGGCTCCAAAATTCTGAGTTGTAATAAGACAAAAACAGCTTGGCAGTGGTTTTGGACAGTGTTACGGGAGCGAAAGATAGGATATCATGGAAAGAGACTATGGATGGGAGCTTTTCGGTTAAGTCGGCTTACTCGCTTTTGATGAAGGAGGAGTCTTCGGGACCGAGAATGAATGGTTTTTTTGATCGTGTTTGGCAGGTTGTTGCCCCGGAGAGGGTCTGTGTGTTCCTTTGGCTCGTGAGTAACCAAGTAATCATGACGAACATGGAAAGGCAAAGACGACATCTTAGTGATTCGGGTATATGCGAGGTGTGTAAGGGAGGAGAGGAAACAATCCTCCATATTTTGCGTGATTGTCCGGCAATGGATGGACTTTGGCGTAGGATTATACCAAGTCGTATCAGAGGAGGGTTCTTTGCACCGTCACTTCTCGAGTGGCTTCACAAGAATCTGGGAGATCACGGGGAGATTAATGGAAATAATTGGTCAACGACATTTACGATGGCAGTATGGTGGGCCTGGAAATGGCGCTGCGGGAATGTTTTTGGAAATATTGGGAAGTGTCGTGATCGCGTGAAGTTTATAAAGGAACTTAGTTCGGAGGTCGGATCGGCTCACGTGAAAGAGGGTGGAAACGTCAACCGAGGGGTGCGAGTAGAGAAGGAAATAGCGTGGTCTTTACCTCCGGAGAGCTGGGTGAAACTCAATACGGATGGAGCGTCACATGGTAACCCAGGGGTGGCTACGGCAGGAGGAGTGTTGCGAGATAGTTCTGGTAATTGGTGTGGAGGGTTTGCTCTGAACATTGGTATATGCTCGGCACCATTGGAGGAATTATGGGGAGTTTATTACGGATTATACATAGCATGGGAGAAGAGGTTCACGCGAGTAGAGCTGGAGATTGATTCAGAGATAGTGGTTGGTTTTTTGACAAAGGGGATTAGCGATTCTCACCCTTTGTCCTTCCTAGTACGTCTGTGCTATGGCTTTCTTTCAAAGGACTGGTCAGTCCGGATTACCCACGTGTATAGGGAAGCTAATCGTTTGGCGGACGGTTTGGCTAACTATGCTTTTGATTTGCCTTTAGGCTTTCTTTCTTTTAATGCCGTCCCGGAGGGTTTGTCTTCGATATGGATGGATGATATTAGCGGGGTATCACACCCTCGCCAAGTTCGTTTGTAATTTTCTTTTGGTTTGAATAAATGATGGGAGGCATTGCCTCTCATCCCACTCACTAAAAAAAAAAAAGACAAAAACAGCTTTTTCAGCTAATTAATAAGAACAGCTCAAGAACCCTAATTCTCTTTCAATCTGAGTGTTTGAAAACCTAAAGAAGCTCTATTTCGAAGAATCTTCACAAATTCTATTGTATGAAAATCCAGCATGCACAATTTGGCGCTAGAAGGAGGGTCTACTCGCAACACTAGCTTCATACACGAAACAAACGCTTAGACGAATTCGCCAAGATGTCAATAACGAACCCGCAATCTCCAGTAACCGAAGGTGGTTCAGATCCAAGGGAGCTCGCCGAGAGTGGGCAGGCAAACGCAAACAACCAGTCCGCGTTGGAGGCGGAAGCAGGCAGATCTGTCCTTACAGGAAACCAGACGACCGCCAATACCAACTCGGCCGACCCGGCAACACCGGCAGCTTTTGATCAGCTCAAAGCAATGCTCGAGCAGTTGCTCAAGCAATCGCAGAACCAGGAAACCATCAACAGCAACCTGACCGCCGAGATCAAGGTGTTGTCGACAGCCCGTCAGTCTCAAGGCCTACCTCACGGTGCTACATGTCGCATCACCCCGTTCGCTCTTAACTTCTCTCCAGCGGCCTCGCCTTCAGCTCGCGGGGCTCGCAAAGATCATACACCAACGCCTCTCAGAGACGGGGCCGTCCTCATCGCAGATGCAACTGGAGGTATAGTTGCAATCGCAAATGATCTGGAAGGACGCGAATTCGGAACCACTCGACCCAGTCGGCCGACCAGTCGTGTCCAAAGTCGGGATGAGGGCAAAATCGCAGAGAATACGCGATGGATGGAGCAGGCCGAAGCCCCGACCAATCGCGGAGCTATCGCTTCGCAGCAAAGGGAGATGGACGAGCTAAAAGACATCATGCCGCAGACAGGTCGCTATCTCAAGGATATGCGATCACAAGTCCATCGCGCAACCAGCAAGGCGCCAGAGATCGACCGTGTCCTTGAAGAAGCTCGCACTACTCCTTTCACCGCGCGAATAACAAAGGCACGTCTATCCGATCCGGGGAAGCTCAGGCTTCCAATTTATGATTGAAAGGGCGACCCCACGGAGCACATCATGGCTTTCTCAATCGCTATGGGGCGAGCTAATTTCCGACTCGACGAAATTGACGTTGGCTGCTGCCTCCTCTTCGTGGAGCACCTCAAGGGGGCAGCTCTCTATTGGTTCACGGGAATGAAAAAGAATTCGATTGACAGCTTCGCGCAGCTCTCCAAAGCGTTCCTAAAGCAATACGCAATCTTAATCAAGCGCAGAACGTCCGAGGCTGATCTTTACACCATTTCGCAAGCGACCAGCGAACCCTTGAGAGTTTTCATCGAACACTTTAAGGCGATGCTTACTCAAGTGAAGGGGATTGACGACCAGTCCGCACTGAGCGCGCTTCGAAAAGCCCTGTGGTATAACTCAGATTTCCGAAAGGAGATGATGATCAACGAGCCCTCGTCTATTCAAGATGCGCTTCATCGCGCCAACGGCTTTGCAAAGAGCGAGGATGAAACAAGAATTCTGGGCTAGAAGTATGGGAAGGCCAAAGTTCCCAATCCGAAGGAAGCCCCAGCTACAGCGAAAAGGAAGCCAGGAAACTTTGTGCATCACGAGGGAGGTTTTAAGGGTGCCCATAACTACCAGGTGGACTCACCCGGCTTTGGTCAAGGAAGAGGACGTGGTCGCGGAAATAGCACTCCGGGTCGTAGTAACGGGAATACATGGATAAGGGACTCGCATTACGACGAATCCGCATATTGCGACTTGCACAAAATGGGTGGACACTCGACGGCTAACTGCAGAGCGCTCGGTATGCGACTCGCAGCAAAGCTAGCCACCGGAGAGCTCAGAGGAAATATAAGTGTTAACAATTTTCAGCTCGAGCAATTCGGCGATGCAAAGGAAGGAGACGGTCCGTCCGGGGACAATAGCAAGAATAACAAATGGGACAGGCGGAATAACGACGAGGTCCACCTCGGCCGGCAAAACTATAGTGATGGCCGTAGTGGCTCAAAACAAAAAGTCTGCAACATGATCATGGGCAGCTCGCGTTATTGCTCAAACACCATCTCGTCAATCAAAGCTTATCAAAGACGAGCTGAGGTAGGAGCGAACAAGCCCATACCGTCCAAGTTTCCAAACGATGTCATCCAGTTCGAAGAGAGTGAGATCGAAGACATTGACAAACCTCACGACGACCCGCTTGTCATCCGACTCGCAGTCACAGGATGGGACATGGGTCGCATTTTGATCGATACTGGAAGCACAGTCGACATCATTTTCATTGACGGTCTTAAGCGTATGGAAATCGACCTCGCTCAAGTCGATTCCTATCCTAAGCCTTTGACCGAATTCAATGGCGAGACGACAGTGACACTTGGAACGATCAAACTTCCAGTATGTGCGGAAGGAATAACAAAAATAGTGGAGTTCGCGGTATCGGACAACCCGGCGATCTACAACCTCGACGTACCATTTCTGCCTTAAGTTTCCAATAAAAATCGGGATCAAAACAATAAGAGGGAGTCAGTCGGCGTCGCGGTCTTGCTTCATGACCGTGCACAAACTGAGGAGTCAGGCGACAGTGCCCATTCTGAGCGAGCCGCAAAAAAGTTCAAAAAAGACAGGGAACCCGTCAAGGAAGATGCCGAAGAGGAAGGAGCGGGTCCGACATGCGAACCCGTCTTATCGGTTTGCATTGACGACGAATTCCCAGAGAAGTGTGTGGAGATTGGCGCAACGCTAGATGAAGCCGTCAGGCTCGAACTCGTCGAATTCCTTAAAAGGAACATTAGCACTTTTGTGTGGGCCGCAGAGGATATGCCCGGGATCGATATCGACATCATCAGTCACGAGTTGAATGTTGATAAGACCTTTAAACCCATAAAACAGAAGCGAATGCGACTCGGACCGGACAGAGCTCAAGCGGTGAACGACGAAGTAGAAAGACTCTTGCGAGCCGGTTTGATTGTTGAGGTCAGATATCCAGATTGGCTCGCTAATCCAGTCGTCGTGAAGAAGAAGAATGGCAAGTGGCGAGTCTGTGTGGATTTCATGGATTTGAACAAGGCATGCCCAAAAGACAGTTTCCCTCTTCCTCATATCGACCGCTTCGTCGAGGCGACATCTGGGAACAGACTGTTATCATTTATAGATGCTTTCTCTGGCTACAATCAAATTTTTATGCACCCCAGCGATCGCGATAAAACATCTTTCATTACAGGTCGCGGGATCTATTGCTACAAGGTCATGCCTTTCGGCCTTAAGAACGCTGGGGCTACTTATCAATGATTGGTGAACAGGATGTGCGAAGGCCTCCTCGGTAAGACAATGGAAGTCTACATAGACGATATGCTCGTCAAATCGCTCGAGGAAAAAGACCATGTCGGCTACCTCGCAGAATGCTTTGCGCTATTAAATAAGTATAACATGAAGCTCAATCCGGCTAAGTGTCATTTCTGCGTGACATCAGGCGAGTTCCTTGGCTATATGGTAACTCGTCGCGGGATTGAGACAAATCCAAAGCAAATCCATGCGCTCATCCAGATGGCCTCGCCTAAAACGAAAAGAAAAGTCCAACGATTGACAGGAAAAGTCGCAACATTGAACAGATTTATCTCGCGCTCTACTGACAAATGCTTGCCTTTTTATGAAACGCTTAAGGATAAAAAGGGTGCAGCTCGACAGGCTTTCGATTGGACAGAAAAATGCGACGAAGCCTTCAAGAAGTTGAAGCAATATCTCGCGACTCCACTTATTTTGACTAAACCCATAGCTGGCGAACCGCTCTACCTTTACATCGCGGTCTCCGCCTCGGCAGTCAGTGGAGTTCTAATTCGCGAAAACGACACCGAGCAGAAGCCCGTTTTCTACGTCAGTAAATCTTTAACAGATGCGGAAACAAGATATCCTTTGACAGAGAAATTAGCACTCGCGGTTATTACGTCGGCTCGCAAACTCCGACCTTATTTCCAATCGCACTCGATCGTGGTTCTCAGTACATTCCCACTACGAGTTGTTCTCCACAGCCTAGCTCAATCTGGGCGACTCGCCAAGTGGGCCATCGAGTTAAGCGAGTTCGATATCGAGTATCAAAGTAGGACGACAATCAAGGCACAAGTGTATGCCGATTTTCTAATCGAACTACTGGAGGCAGCGGCCTCGTCAGAAAGCGAAAACAAAGATTCATCCCAAATCTGGCAGTTACATGTCGATGGCTCGTCATCTAAACACGGATCCGGTGTAGGCATTCGACTGTCGTCACCAGACGGAAAATCTCTTAAACAATCATTCCGCCTCGGCTTCAGAGCATCGAACAATGAGGCAGAGTACGAAGCCTTACCCGCGGGTCTACAATTGGCTAAAGCTCTTAAAATGACAAGGATAGAAGCCTTTTGCGACTCTCAGCTCGTCGTAAATCAGTTCAACGACGAGTACGCAACAAAAGACGAACGCATGGAGGCATACCTCGCACTCGTCAAGACATTTACGGCGGATTTCGAATTTTTTACCTTAACAAGAATTCCAAGGGCAGAGAACTCGCAAGCAGATGTCCTCGCTTCACTCGGCTCGTCGGCGCAGCCCGACAAAGATCTTCAAAGAATCGTCGAGGTTGAGTTCATCGAGAAACCAAGTATCGAACTGGCCAGGGAAGTCAACGTACTGACGAGATCTCAAGCGGTGAAGCGGAAGGTGGATCATAACAACGACTCACTCATTCGCTTCACGACAGACCTGATGGATCACGACCAAACCGAAGGTGTTATCGAACCGGGTCCTATGGATCTCGACCAGTCCGACGCAGTCGGGGCAGACGAAACAACGGATGTGATGGCAGAAAACAATAGGCTCGACCCGGCTAATACGAATTTAAACCGTGGTCTTCTCCCAGAACAGCTCGAAGAATTGCTAGAGGATGCCTACCCGTGTAGCGAGGAGCCCCCACCAGTGCATGAAATCGTCGATATTCCCATTGACGACGAGGCCACAATCTATGGTTGCGATACTAAGTGGATGGCTGACATTCGTGGATATCTTGCAAACGGCGAGGTGCTAAAAGATAAATGGTCGGCTCGCAAGCTAAATGCGCAGTCATCACGTTTCATTCTATTCCGCGGGGAAGTCTTCAAGTGGCGACTGTCTGGACCACTCCTTGTCTGCGTCGAAGGTGAAGCAGCTCGCAAAATAATGTACGAACTTCATGGCGGATCCTGCGGAAACCATTCGGGAGGTCGCTCACTCGTCATTTGAATTAAACGACATGGATATTTCTGCCCAACAATGATAAAAGACTGCGAACTGTTCGCGGTAAAATGCGAGAAATGTCAACACCATGGTCCTTTCATCCATCAACCTAAAGAGTTTTTGAGTTCTGTCACCTCGCCTTATCCCTTCATGAGATGGGCGATGGACATCGTCGGACCGCTCCATCCATCTCTGCAGAAGCGATATCTATTAGTCCTCACGGACTATTTTTCCAAGTGGGTCGAGGCGGAAGTATTTGGATCGATCAAGGACAAGCATGTCGAAAACTTCGTCTGGAAGAATATCATTTGTCGACACGGCATGCTCTACGAAATGGTGGTTGACAACGGTTCGCAGTTCATCTCCAAGCGGTTTGAACTATTCTGCGACAAGTGGAAGATCAGAGTCAGCAAGTCGACACCTCGCTACCCACAAGGCAACGGTCAGGCGGAGGCGTCGAACAAAACAGTTATTCACGGGCTTAAGACTCGACTCGATGCTAAGAAGGGCCGTTGGGCAGATGAACTCGAAGGCGTTTTGTGGTCCTATCAAACCACACAACGTCGCGCTACGGGCGAGACACCTTTCATCCTCGTCTACGGAACAGAGTGCGTAATTCCTCCCGAGGTCCATTCCCAGGAGTTCGCCGACGATTACTTCCAGAACAGGAAGGTCTCAATCATCTCCTCATGCTCGACGAACTCGACCTCATCAACGAAAGGCGCGACCAAGCTCTTATAAAGATGACCGAATATCAAATTGCGGCGGCCAAATATTACAACTCTAAGGTGCGAGTTCGGCGTTTCTACGAAGGAGACCTTGTCCTTCGCAGATTTTTCCAGAATACGGCCGAGATGAATGCCGGCAAGCTCGGCGCTCACTGGGAAGGACCTTACCAGATCACGAAGGTGGTTCGTCTAGGCGTCTACGAAATCGCTAACATGAAAGGAGAGATGATCCCGCGTTCCTGGAATGCGCGATATTTAAAGAAGTACTACTGCTAAAAGTACTAAGTCATTTGACTTGAACTACGGCGCGACTTGATCCCTTCACAGGGTACATAGGCAGCTCGTTTTCCAACGAGTTCAGTTGCCCCCCATATTTGAAAAAATGGGGGGAGTGGGTCCGTATATTCATACTCCCAAACCCGGTGTAATAAACTAAGGTTGTAAGGACTCGATAAGCTCGCAAACGACTTAAATATCTACACGCGACAGTTTAGTACAACTCTATCAGCTCGCAAACAACTTAAATGTCTACACGCGACTCGATCAATTCGCAAATGACTTAAATGTCTACACGCGACAGTTTATTACAACTCGATCAACTCGCAAACGACTTAAATGTCTACACGCGACTCGACCAGCTCGCAAATGACTTAAATGTCTACACGCGACTCGATTAGCTCGCAAACGACTTAAATGTCTACACGCGACTCGATCAACTCGCAAACGACTTAATCGTCTAAAACGCGACAATCGGTAAATGACTTAATCGTCTAACCGCGACTTCAATGTCGACTCGTCGTCATTACTGACCTTAATGGCGATCTAAAACACTTCATCCCGAAGTTTACCTATACATCCAAAGTGGATAAAGCGCGCTATATAAATTTAGAGTTCATCACTGGAGCGGATGTATTCAGTGGAATACGACCGTAAACCAGGGTATTTGTCTCGCAAATCCAGTTATACTTGACACTGGTCGAACTTGGCGAATATAATCTGGTCAGAGATTATAATCGGGTAAGATATTCTTTGGAATTCTATGCTCCGAAATTTGCTTCGAGTAAACGAACTACAATAGGCCGCGCTTTATCAGCTAGAACAGGCCTCGCCAAACATGGCAAATCTTACGGCTGCGATATTAGCCCCATCGCCTCTAAGAGTCTTAAAACCGCATCGCCTTTAAGCGTCTTAAAACTGTATCGCCTCTAAGCGTCTTAAAACTGCATCGCCTCTAAACGTCTTAAAATCGCATCGACTCTAAGTGTCTTAAAACCGCATCGCTTCTAAGCCACTTTAAATCGCCTCGCAAAGCAAGCTCTAACTGGCTTCGCCAAAAATGGCGAATCTAAAAGCGATAAAACATGTCACAAGAAATCCAAATTTTTCATAAATATTTGGGTTCGACCAACCAGGCAGATAAAGTGTCAGGTTGGATAAAGCCGTCCAGGCACAAAAGAAAAAAAAAAAAAAAAGAAGCAAATCCTAAAAACTATTACAGAGTTTGGATTAGGCGACAAGCTCGCCCTCTTTGTCTCCTCTATCTTCGGCTTGAGCAGCAGCGCTAGCCGAACCCTCCAACTCGCCTCCTTCCTTTGCCAGTTCCCCATCAGCTGGTACAGAAGGTCCAGCCGAACTCGCAACCTCGCCAGCCGATTTCCCAACAATCGCATCGACAGTCTTGGGATCCTGTTCTAAGGGAGTCGGCTCGCGCTGAAGGTCAGTTACTACAGCTTGGTCGAGATCGACAGTCTTATCCATCTCGCCCGACTCGCTATCGCTTAGCTCTTCCCTAGCACTCCGCAACGCATGCCCAAAGAGCCATCGTTGGATCCCGAAGCTACACTAATGCCAATAGACTTAGCAACGGTCTCGAATCGCGGAGAAACAACAATATCCGTTACATTAATGGGACGACGTAGTTCATACCTAAAATCTTCCGCAACACGTCGGACATCTCGTCAAAGACATCGTAGGCAGAACCCAGCTTTGCCTTGTTCTCGACTAGAAGAGCGCGTTCGGCGATGGGATCGAAAGGTTCTTCAGTATTCTCTAGGTCGTCGAGGAGTTGAAGGTTGGAGTCCGCTTGCGAGAGAAGGACCATCTTCCTTATCGGATTTTTCATCATTCGACAAAAAAGCTCGTTAGCGCGGTCCAGTTTAGCTTGAACTTCTGCAGCCGCGGATCGCCTCGCAGATGAAGCTGCCGTTTCGAGATCCTTCTCGCGACTCGCTTTCAGAGCAGACAATTATGTCTCTAGCTCGGCAGTTTTCTCCTCGGCTTTCTTCTTCTCAGAGCCGACTCTATGAAGATGTACGCCTAAGTCGTCATTGCTCTTCTTGTAGGCATCTCGCTCAGCAGCGAGTTTGCTCATCTCCTCTGCGAGCCGCTTTATCTCGACTTCTTCCTTCCTCCTGGCCTCGTCAATAAAGACCTGCCTAGACCTCGCCTCTTGGCCATACGCTATGACCATCCTGTTGCAGTGTGCGATAGTCTGCGAAGTATGAGAATAGAAACAAAATGGAACAGGAAGAGTATATGGAATTTACCTTAACCTAGCGAGACGCGAACTCCTTGTAGAGCTCGCTCTTTACCAACATTTCCGGGATCGGAATGTTATCGCCCGGATATGTGACCTTAGCCATTAAGGCAGCTGCGGCTAACAGGTCATCATAAATCTCTGCATATTTTCGAGGTCGCGGACCTGGAGGAATGGACTCGCCTAGAGGTAAAACCGGCAGCTCGCGACGAGTTTTCATCTTATCACCAGCTTTTCCCTTGCCTTTCTCAGAGGCAGTGTGTTTTCTTTTACGAGTCAGCTGATGCTCAGACTCGGCGAGTTCGTCCGTAATAGTAATTGGCTGTGGAGGAATAGCAGCCAACATACCACTTGTTCCTACGGCCGCCGCCTCGTCATCCTTCGCGGAAGGGATATCTTCTTTGGCTATGCTCTGCTCTGACGTCTTGGCAGCGGGAACAGCTGGTTTCGGCTCGGCCTTTCTCTTGGACTTCGCAGCCTTCTTCTTGGCGATATCGCGGAAAGTTGGTCTTTCTGGCATGATATCGAGGTCGTCGGTCTCGCTTCGATTGGAATAATCTTCTTTGTCGATTAGAGCGAACTCGTGAGCTCCAACAAATGGGAGGCAGCTCGACAGGACTGAGCGATTCGTCACGAAGATGTGGAACTTCAATGACTAATCTTTGTTTATTGGCAGCAGGAGGTTCGCCACTATGAGAAGGACGCGAGGTCCCAACTTCCTCTTGGAAACCCGCTCTTGGAGCTCGCATTGGTGAGACACTCTCCCAAATCTCGCGACTTTGCCTTGAGACGGGAGTGCGATAGGTGAACAAATGGGTTAGGGGAGAGCTACCTCTAGCTCGACCCTCTCGACAAGACGCACTCATCTCCTCGCGACCAGACGTACTCGCGTCCTCGTATCTGCGGAACCGACCACAACTTGAACTCGCACCGACGACTGACTCGTTGTTAGCGGAATACTCCCAAATCAATCTTTCCTTCTCGGGGAGCTCGACAGATTTCGCAGACTTAATCGAATTTGTTGACGACATGATTTTTGGATCAAAAGGGAAGAATTTTCAAATTTCCTCAGGAACTCGACGGCGGCGATGAAGAACACGGCGGCGATGAAGAACACGGCGGCAACAAAGTGATGGGACGGCAAAAAACTTAACGAAAACTTGAAAGAAAAACGAGAGAAAAGGGAGAGAGAGCAAACCTGTTTTCGGAGAAGTGAGAATTATGAGAAGTATCTGAGGAGCATCGCTCCTTATAAAGGCATCTTTTGC
Source organism: Draba incana (assembly GCA_963576765.1). NCBI lineage: Eukaryota > Viridiplantae > Streptophyta > Magnoliopsida > Brassicales > Brassicaceae > Draba > Draba incana. The sequence goes on along the minus strand of OY755216.1, from coordinate 3,131,755 downwards.
GGATCAAATTTCGAGGTGGGCCTCATATCATAATGGGCCCAAGATTTTGGGCTTGAAGGATCGATATGCAATCTCGCGACTTCGTATTAGCTCGAAACGCGACCTCACGAATTCAACTCTGATTTAATTCGCGACTTAAGACTTAGATTCTCAGCGATTACCATGACCTCCCAGTATTTGTGGAGTTGATCAAGTCGCACCCTCGTAACTTGTTCAAATCGATCTCTTCATCAAAATCAACTCGCGACTCCGTCTCATCAGGCGTCTCGCGACTTCTCTTCATCGAAATCAATTCACGACTCCGCAGATTTTCATCTCGCCACCTCTCCAAAATCAGTTTGTAACTTCGTTTCATCATCTCGCATTCAGTCTCTCGACTCGCAGATGTATGATACGTTTGCCTCGTCGCCTCGCGCATATCGAGCAACTGGCAAATTTGCAACATGTTCGTCTCGTCGCCTCGCGCGTATCGAAGACTCGCTGATTCGTGACATGATCTTCAAGCAGCTCGCGACTTCATCTCGTCACTCCGCAGAATCGAAATCGACTCGCTCATAACATCACACTCGATCAACTCGCGACTTCATCTTCTGCGGATCAGCTCGCGACGTCCTCAAAATCGACTCGCGACTTCATCTTCTTCAGATCAGCTCGCGACGTCCTCAAAAATCAACTCGCGACTTCATCTTCATCAAAATCAACTCGCGACTTCATCTTCTTCAGATCAGCTCGCGACGTCCTCAGATCAACTTGCGACTTCATCAAATCGGCTCGCGACCTCGCAGCTTCATTCCACCAAACAACTCGGAGAATACGCAGACAAAACTAAAATTGAGGACTCGGCGACAACGGCAACTTAAACAAGTGTGTGACTCGTGCTCTTTTCCCCTTGGTCTGGTTTTTTCCCACCGGGTTTTCTAGACAAGGTTTTTACCGAGGCTTGTTCACACACCTATACGTCTTCGTCTCGCCGCCTCGCATCTTCGAGCAGTTTGCAGATTCGGAACATTTTCATCTCGTCGCCTCGCATCTTCGAGCGATTCGCGGGTTATGAGCTCGTCAGTTCGCAAGTTCGAAACCGACCATCAGATGGCATCACGTCGATCAGCTCGCTGAATTGGGTACAACCATGTCACTTGGGCTCGGCAAAATCGGTCAACACGTTAACAGTCTAACGGAAATCGATTCTTCACTTGGACACCTTTACTTCAACACTTTTATTTATAAAACTGTTGAACTGGGGGGCTAACTGTAGGGGTCAAATCTCCCCTAGAAGGATCGATAAGCCTAAATCGACTAAGTATACGTTAAACGGCCCAACGGTCAAGCCCAGAAGACAGAGGCCCATTAAAAGCCCAACACTGTTTGTCCAAACCAACTTGTATTCTCTATAAATAAGCATGTACCCCCCTCATTTGAGGGGATCCGAAATTCTGAGTTGTAATAAGACAAAAATAGCTTTTTCAGCTAATTAATAAGAACAGCTCAAGAACCCTAATTCTCTTTCAATCTGAGTGTTGGAAAACCTAAAGAAGCTCTATTTCGAAGAATCTTCACAAATTCTATTGTGTGAAAATCCAGCACGCACAATGTTTTATATAAAATTTAGTATGGAAGTGAGTATAATATTAGGTGACTATAAAATGTATTATACAATTTGATTAACTTGTTTCTATATATTATGTATATATAACTGTTTTATTTAGATTAATATGGTGTGAGGGTTAAATGTATGATAATATTTTTTTTTTTTTGTAAAAGAAATAGTAATTTTTTTCAAAAATGTTTTATCGGTTGATTTTTTTTTAATCCGAAATTGGTGTGACCAAACAAAAAAAATCTGAAATTTGTTGTTAATTTATACAAAAGATCCCATAATTGTTCATTTTTTATTGATATATATATATATAGTTTTAAAATAAATAAAAGATCAATTAGCAATTTAAGCCATGTCATTTTTACATGTCATAGTTTTTAACCAATCAAATTAAAATAATTAAGTTTTTTACTAATTGGACTTTGCGAGGATTAACTTGACCTTAAACAACCGTGGTGACAAAATGAAAAAGTAAGACCACATGGGTCAATTTCTAGTAGTAGTTCTCATCTCGTTTTTGACGACTGGACTCATAAAACTTGTTCAAGATTATTTTTAATTTGTTTTCTTATTCACTGGACAATTAACCTAACGTGTCGTGAAGAGAGCCGTTCCTAGTGTTATATGGGCCAGAGGCGAAACTAGAAAAAATTAATTTATATATAATAAAATTTTCATAAATAATTATTTTATGCATGCACGAAATCTTTTGATAAAGGTACTACAATATCCAATCACAAAATTTCAATACCAAAAGCCAATAACTATGCGTAAAAACTTTACAACTTTTGTCTAGTCTAACTCAAATTCCAAATCAAACATTCTTGATATTCATAATAACAAAACTATAATATAAAAAAAGTATACTTATAAATTGTTGGTATTGCTTCTAAACAATGAAAAGACTAAAGTTGTGTATGGTTTGATGGAGAAGAAGTGGCCAAAGTTAGAAGAAGAAGGTGGTTAAGACTACTTAGTTACCCTAATATATCTTTTGGAAAACATTATGACTTACTCAAACATTAATTTACTATAAAAATTTGAAAATCTTGAACTTTTTTTGAAAAAAGGCTGGTTAAATTTTCTTTAAAAAATGAGGGCCGGAGGCAACCGCCTCATTTTCTACCACATGGGCACGCCCCTGATCGTGAACAAAAAAATGAACCTAATTTACTATAATACTTTTTTTTTGTAACACTGGTGTACGGTTTTTTTTTCGGGATAAAAATGTATTTCTCCGCATTCATCAAGAAGAATGTTTTCATGTGGCTCAATCTATTTGTTTCCTGCAATTTTCTTGCGCTTTTGTTGTTAGACTTTGGTTTTTCTTTTTGAAAAAGACTGAGACTTTGGTTTGGGTGTTTCATGCATGTATCTTGAATTTAATAAAAGAGTAAAAAAATCATCTCATGACCAACAACAAAAAACATGGTCCCAAACGAAGGTAAAATAACTATATAACATACACATTATTTCTCATTTGTTTTAACAAAGTTTATTATTAAAATAATAGATATCAAAGTATTTTCATTTTTTAAAATCAATTTACTGTTTCAATGTTTTCAAGAATTTTAGTAAGAATACCTATTGAAAAAAGGGATAAAAAAACAATATAAGCCCATCTCCTCATGTTGTAAATTTAGTTGCTCATTTGCAAATAAATAATTTCTTAATAGGAAAGCATGTCACTGCCAAATAATTGTTCTCATCTCTTGGAAATGTGATAAGAACAATTGCTCATAAATTTTTTCTTTTTCTTTTTCTTTTTTGGTTGAATATACTAATTTTCTCGTTTCAATATTCTCAAACTATTTTCCAAAAAAATCTTCAATATCAGTAAAGAGGAATAAACTTGTTCTTTTTAGTTCAAAAGGAATTCGCAATTCACATCATTGTTGTTGGCATTTCATTATTACCATTTATTTTCTCAAGTTTAGTAGTATATATAATCAAATATCAAAAAGGCGCCGGTCCATTGACAAACTAAGAGAGTGCCGACTAGCTACTAAAAAGTTTGGGCCGAAATTAAGCCCACCAAAAAAAAACCAAGACTTCATTTGTTTTTGAGTCTTAATTGATATCTTATCACAAACTTCATCGGCCGAATATTGTGAAAACTTGTTCCTGTGAAAAGACAGTGAAATTAAATTGAGACAGATAGAATTGAATGCTTTTTGGAAAAAAAATGACACATACTATTTACCAGTCAAAATATTTGCATTTAGAAAGAAAAAAGTATCTTGGCTATGATTTGTTCTTACTAAATAATAAATCTTACTATATATTTCATCTATTATCTTTCATGATATGTTTTACAAGTGTTTTTGTTTTATTTCATTTGATTCTATACAACATATTTATATTTAACTAATATTTATACTTATATATATTGGGCATTATTTTCTTATTATATTGGTTGAACTTTTCAGTGAAATCTTAAGTAATTTTTATGCAGAAAAATATAAAACTATATATAATCTTTTATTAATTTCCACGTTGTTTAATTTTAACACGACTAAGCAAACGGAGTCAATATATATTACAAACATGAAGCAAAAGATAAGATTATAATTTTCTCAGAAAAACAAAAATAAGTTTTATTAATACGACATAGGCATAGCAGCACACAAATACAAAATTGTAAAAACTCTAAAACTGGTTCAAACGTTTTACGTTATCGACAAAAAGTTACGAAAGCACGTGAGGTGTGTGAGCGAGTTCTTTTTATTACATACATACATACATACTATATTGGTTGAACTTTTGTTGATCAAACCATGTAACGTAAGTTGAAGAATTCTCTCGTTTTGTCAGGAAAGTAACGTATGTTTGTTCAAAAATGAGCGTTAGTTTTCACTTTTTTCCACGGTGCCAGCTTCTTTTACAGCGGGGACCGCCGTAACTCAACGGACCGGACTCCGTTGGTTCCAAACTCGGCTTCTGATGTATCTCTGCATTGGCAATGTAGCTATTTCGGATTGTATGAGATGGAGATCTCATATCTTTGCCGCAATCCTCAGGTTTATGATATGTGTTGGCATATTACATTTAATCTGCCTATTATGGAAAGCTACAATCTTTCCCTTAAATCATTCTCTATTTCCTGTTATTTCAATTCAGAATGAGAATCCCGGGATTGTTGCATTCAAAAACAATTTCATTGACTTAATATGGATTCTAAGGTTGATCATAAATTTGTATACAAAGGAGATGATTCAGGGATTTGATCCACCTTGGCGTTTCCATATATTTCAAAGTGATTGGGATTCGGAGAGCATCATTCTTCCCTCCTACGATCTGCAAGCTTTGTTCACTCTAGACAAAGCACGATCTTTCTATCCTTTTTTTTGATCCTACATTCCCTCCGATGTCGTATTTTGGCAAATTGGTGGCGCCCAAAGCAGATAAGAAGAAGCTTGATCCGATCAAAATGCCAGCGTTTGATACAAAGGCGCTATTGAAGAAGTTTGATCTTACCTTGGCTAGTCGTGTGCTCAATCCGGAGGCACATGCTCACCGGATCAAGAATCTGGTAACGGTTCTTCCATCGGTTTGGAAGTGTGAGGACCGAGTTCAAGGACTTGATATGGGCAGAGGAAAGTTTCAGTTCAAGTTCCAGGATGAGAAGGATCTACATAGGGTCCTTGACAACTGTCCCTATCATTTTGATGGTTGGATGTTTGCCCTGGAACGATGGGTTCCAACGAACCGGGAGGATTTTCCTTTAACAATTCCGTTCTGGATTACAATTGATGGACTCCCTGAGTACTATTACTATGAGGAAAGGATCAAGGAGATTGGTGAGAAGCTAGGAGAGCTTTTAAGCTGGGAGTGGGAGTCTCAACCACCATGAGTTCAAGTGGTACTTAATGGAGCTTTGCCTTGGTTCGAGAGAAGGAACTCGACTATGGGGTGGGTCTGATTTTCAGAGTTACCTTCCGGTATGAGAAACTCGAAAGATCTTATCGGATTTGTGATTGCATAACCATGACCGCCACCAATGTCCGATGCAACGGTTTGCTCGTCATCGTCAGGGGCCAATCCGCAGTCCGATTGGTGTTGAGGACGAGAGAAGAGTGAGTAGAAATCAACCTGAATCATCAAAGAAGGAGAAGGCACAAATTCCCAAGGATAACGGTAAGAGAGCAGGGGTCTTATCTTAAGCCCCTCGGCTGTGATTCCGGTACAAAACCACTCCACCGTAATCTTCTTTCAGAGATTGAGCAATTCCAGGCCGATGGGAGTTCTCAGCTGATGGCGAGACCAAGAGAACCAACCAAAGAGTGGGTCTGCCAGGGCTTCTCCAAAGATAGCAAAGGAGTATGCGCGGAGATTCGTTCAGATTTACGGCTGCAGGAGAAGGAGGAAAGCCCAGCAAAGGAAATCACAGCCGCCGCTTCAAAATGTGAAGAGCTTTCTCTCGCGGCAGATCAAATTGGAGAGAGTTCACCGGTTTTTGTCAAAAGCAGAGCCTCATGGTATCGGGAGACAGCGGCGGAGGCAAGGAGAGATGATTTGATTATCTCTCAGCATCAGCAGTGGAAGCAAGCAGCAGTGCTTGTCCAAGCTGAGAATTTGGTGGCGGAGACGGTGGTTGGGGCTAAGTAGAACTGGCCGGAGCTTGTTAAATAGTTGACACTTCGTCTCGACGAAGTCATCTCTCCGTTAAAAGAGATGGTCGGTGGATCAGAGATTGGCCCAGTAATGGGCCGTGGAGTATTATCTTCAAGGGCTAAATCCAAGTAGATTAATTTAATGAAAAAAGCTTAGGGGCCCGGAAGAAAATTAGGCAAAGCCTGTTCCGTGGTGCTAAAACCTCTCTGTGGCACGTCACGTCGGTCATCTTCGAAGTCGGCTCCTCCTCGGGGGAAAATCACGAAGGAAATACAAGATTTGGTGGTTCAGGAGAAGCCACTGGCGGTTGATTAAATGATCTTAAGTTGGAACTGTCACGAAATCGGTGGTTTTGTGATAGTTCGTTGATTACATGCGTTTCGTAGGAGGCTATTCCCGCGAATTTTTTTTCTCATGGAGATGAAACACGAGATACGTTATTTAGAAGAGTTACAATCAGAGTTCGGTTATGATTTTCTTTTTACTATTGACCCATGCGGTCTTAGTGGAGGTTTGGCTATTCTAGCATTGCCTGAGTTTCAAATTCAAATTCTTTCTTCCAATAAAAATGTTATCGATGTATTGGCTACAATTCATGGTAATAAAGTTTTCATTTCCCCCCCCTCCCCCCCGTCGAAGAGTTTGGGAAGAATTATTGCATATTGGCTCGACACGGGTTGGGCCTTGGTTGATGACAGGTGATTTTAATGAGATTACCGGTCACCACGAGAAAATAGGGAGAAGATTGAGGAGTGAGAATTCCTTCTTAGATTTCCGCCTTATGAGGAATAACTATGGAATGATTGATTTTACTTTTTCTGGAAATCCACTCCCTTGGGTGGGATGTAGAGGGCGTAATGTTATTCGATGCCGTCTCGATAGATCGATGGGAAATGAGGAATGGCATGACAAGTTTACCCACACATGTGCATAATACATGCGGTTTATGGGGTAGGATCATCGGCCGATCCTTACTCGGATTACATCTTGAGACTTCCAAGGAGTTAAAAAAATCAGATTCGATAAACAGTGGTTGTCGAAACCTAATTTTGAGGAAATAATAAAAGAAGGATGGGCCCCACAGAACAATGACCCTAACTTGGAGGTTAGCGACCGTATTTCATTATGTCGAAAACATATCTCTCGGTGGCGTAGGGCTCATCAGCAGATCACCAGTGAGATCATTGGCAATCTCAAGATAGATTTAGACAGACTACAGAGCGATGATTCAGTGACATCATATGTTATAGAAGAAGCACAAGAGAAATTACAAGTCGCCCTGACCGAGGAATAGGTTTTTTGGCCACAGAAGAGCAGAGAGTTATGGTAAGTTGCAGGGGACCAGAATACAAGATTTTTTCATGTTACGACAAAGCAGCGATGAGCTCGTAACTAGATTGTCGGTATTTTGAATTCGGGTGGCCTTTGGACAGAAGAGGAAGTTGAAATCGAACAGATTACGTCAGGGGGATCCACTTTTGCCGTATCTGTTTATCCTCTGTACCAAGGTCTTTATCTCCAATCTCAAAGCCGCAGAGACATCATGTTGTCTTACATGACTCAAGGATGTGTATGCTAGTCCACTAGTGTCTCATTTGCTGTTTGCCAATGATACTCTGTTCTTTTGTCATGCCAACTTAGATCAGAGTGACACAATCTTACAGTTTCTGACAGAGTATGGGAACGCGTCAGGCCAGCGTATTAATTTTGATAAATCGGCAATTCTGTTTGGAAAAGATGTTAATCAAGATACGCGTATGGCCATACATCAATGCCTAAGAATTTTAAATGAAGAAGGTTTAGGAAAGTATTTGGGAATTCCAGAGCAACTACAAGGTTCTAAAGCACAAATCTTCGCTTATGTTCAAGATAAGCTGAATGGACGTATCAATGGTTGGTCAACCAAGTTCTTATCAAAAGGAGGGAAATAAGTTATGATTAAGTTTATCGCACATGCTATCCCAACTTACGTGATGTCATGTTTCCTCTTACCTAAAGGGTTATGTAGGAAATTAGCCAGTGCGATTTCATCATTTTGGTGGCGTTCTAAACCACAATCAAGATATTTACATTGGATTGCATGGAAAAAACTTTGTTACCCAAGAATCAGGACGGTATCAGATTCAAATCTTTTAAAAATTATAATCACGCCCTCTTGGCAAAACAGATGTGGCGGCTCCACCAATTCTCTAACTCTTTTGCGGCAAGGGTTTTTAAGGGACGATATTTTCAAAATGTACATCCCTTTTACGCACACAAACCTCATCGATCTTCATATGGCTGGCGCAGTATCTGGTCCTCGAAGACCCTGATAAAGAAGGGGGCACGGAGCATTATGAGGAATGGGCGTAAAACGGCAGTATGGGAGGACAATTAGATACCGGATATGGTACCAAGACCTCCTTCTAGCCGGCATACCGTAACCAATCCGCTGCTTTGTGTGGCGGATCTTCTTCATCATGGTAATTCTACGTGGCTCTTCGGGCCAATATTCATCCACGAGATATTTTACAAATTCTCAATTTCCGAGTGTCTCCAAGGATGACAGAGGACATCTTTTGTTGGCATTATACCAAATCTGGTGTGTATACGGTGAAGTCAGGGTATGAGCTTGCTCAGAGATCCACGGATGCAGATACCCGATTCTCATAACAATTGCCATCCGATAACTCTCTTAAGGCTCACGTCTGGAAGTTACCAACTCCAAAAAAAATGCGTCATTTTCTCTGGCAAAGTTTAGCGGGTGCGGTGGCAGTAAATGAGATACTCAATTTTTGTCATATTCGTAACTCGGCATCATGCCCTCGATGTGGCGACCAGAAGGAGACTATTAATCATGCTTTATTTATGTGCCTACTTGCCATGGAAACTTGGACCTTGACTGGAATTCTTACTTGAGGCATACAGTTCCCGTCTGAAAGTCTCTGGACTAATTTTGATACTCTTTTCTGGCGGTTACCTCATTCGGAAGTGCTGTCTGAGATCATCTCAGAAATCCCTTGGATTATATGGTATATCTGGAAAGCGAAGAACGACAAATTCTTCAACTCGGTGGCCCGTGCGCCGTCTGACACTCTGACTATGACTATCAAGGAATCGAGATAATTGTTACAGGCGAACACCTCGGACCATGCAACCGAGTCGCAACCAGTTTTGGATACAAACACGTATCCAGCCATTTTCTTGTGTTTTGTAGACGGCTCGTGGAAACACGAGGATCGAACGAGTTGTGTGGGATGGGTTTTGCAGCTGCAAGATGGGACGACATACCTTCTTGGACTATAGGGGAATCAAAAGGAGCCTTCCCCCCAATTCGAGCTTATCTACCGGCAACAAGAGAACAATAAGAGAGCAGATTTGTTGGCGAGGAGTGCGCGCACGCGAAAAACTATTTTTTCCTACATTAGCACTTCTGTTCCATATTGGTGTTCGAATACAGACAATGTATTTGCTTAATCAATATTGAAGTGTGTCCATGACAAATATATATATATATATATATATATATATATATATATATATATATATATATATATATATATATATTGGTTGAACTTTTCAATGAAATCTTAAGTAATTTTTATGCAGAAAAATAAAAAACTATATATAATCTTTTATTAATTTCCACGTTGTTTAATTTTAACGCGACTAAGCAAACGGAGTCAATATATATTACAAACATGAAGCAAAAGATAAGATTTATTAGTACGACTTAGCACACAAATACAAAATTGTAAAAACTCTAGAACTGGTTCAAACGTTTTACGTTATGGATAAAAAGTTACGAAAGCACGTGAGGTGTGTGAGCGAGTTCTTTTTATTACATACATACATAGTAATGATGTAATCGTACCTGGACGTACATGCAGACTTCGCAGGATATGTTAGAGGAACAGTAAAAAAAATAAAGACAAAAATTATACTAGCAAATATAGTATACTCTAAAAACCAAATATTTATTTCTAATTTAAGTCATTCATGCATAACAGGTCACCATATTCCATTTTAGGTTCTTAGTTTTACTTTTTCCTATATTTGTTAATACCAATTAAACCTCAGGAGCCTTTTTTGTCCATCGTCTTTTCGGAATGTACCTATGATTAATATTGCTTAGATTCACTCGTAATTGTATAGATATAGGCCTATATATATGTGTGTAAAGTTTTTGTGTGTGTGTGTGTAAAGTTTAGTTTTGAATGTGGTCTACATCGTGACTAAGTTCGCTGTTAACATATCCTGCGAAGTCTGCATGTACGTCCAGGTACGATTACATCATTAGGATGTATGTATGTAATAAAAAGAACTCGCTCACACACCTCACGTGCTTTCGTAACTTTTTATCGATAACGTAAAACGTTTGAACCAGTTCTAGAATTTTTACAATTTTGGGTTAGATTGGCTACCTCAATTGTAATTATGGAGCAGTTGAATCGCCTAGTAGTTACCATTCAGACGAGCGATTGAAACGAGCGGTTGGAGTGAGCGATTGAAACGAGCGATTTGAAACGTGTTTGAAACAAGATTTTGAAACGACGCAAGTTATGGGCGACTAAAATAGTTTTACCACGCTTGAACATGTGATTGATATATTTATTCAATTCATGAGGATGAAATTATAGGTGGGTGTTTATTATTTTGTTGTTTTGTATTTTTTAGTACATGATTGACACACGACACACTTGCATGAGTATCATCCAAAATTAGGGAATAATTTTAGGGTAGGGTTTGGGTTTTAGAGTTTAGGATTTATTTTTGAATGTTGAAAGTTAACTTTAATTTTGTGGTATTTTTAGAACTTTTGAAAATTAGTGATATTTTTAGAATTTTTAGTGATATTTTTGAAACTTTTGAAAATTAATATTATTAATTTTTAAAAATAAAACTTAAATGTGTGGTATTTTTTTTAGAATTGACCATAATTAATATATATATATACTTTTGAATCATATAACCAATATTTTATTTAATTATACTATTCAACCGCTTTTTCTATATACCTATCTGGACATGATATGTATGTCTATACATTTCCACGTAGATGACGTATATTACTTAGGAAAATCCTCTATATAAGAAAGAGAAGATCGAGTTAATCTCTCTTTGTATATCACTTTGAAATCTCAGAAAGACCAAACAAAAGAGAGAGAAACAAAAAACAAGAAAGTAAAAGAGAGCTAGAGAACACAAAAATGGCTAGGGGGTCTTGTTTCTTTATCATCCTTTTGATAGTCTTGTTAGCAAATGCGAGTGATTCTCGAATATTAGATCGACATAGTTTTCCCGATGGTTTCATTTTTGGAACGGCCGCATCAGCTTTTCAGGTATTCTTATGATTTTCTTTTTAGTTTGTAAACGAACGAAGTCATTTTGTTTGTCAATCATATAATATATACAAAATCAAAAAATAATTAATAATTCTATTAAGTCATTCTAACGATAAAACAGTTTTAAAACTCTTTCAGTTTATTTTTAAATTATTAATCTGTTTTTGCTTGATGATTCTTCATTCTATTGTTTTTACAATTTCTAATCTATATATTGTAGTAATAAACAGTTTTTAAACTTTTTCTAATTATTATTTTATAATGAAAAATGAATGTGATTTAATTAATCCTCTCGAGCGAGGTCTTTTTTGTTAAGGGATTTGAAATAAAGTTATAATGTTTGATTAGGGGACAAAAGAACCTCTGGTTTACAAAATTACATCAGTTTACCGTAATTTATTTTCGGTAAATTACGAATTATCTAGTTATTTAAATTAATGTTTTGTTATTATTTTATGAAGTACGAAGGAGCAACAGATGAAGGTGGCAAGTCTCCAACTACATGGGATCACTTCAGCCGCACTTATCCAGGTCTGGCCGATGTGATCGATACATAGATACCAACATGACCATAAAAAGCTTATGATTTTTGAACAAAAAAAAAAGCTTATGATTTTTGAACCAAAAAAAAAGCTTACGATTATTGTATAAAATCTTTGACTGCAGAAAGAACCAAAATGCACAATGCTGATGTAGCAATTGATTTTTATCATCGTTATAAGGTACTATTTGTAATCGATCATTTATTCAACATTTATATACTTAGAAAATTTTCATGATATGCCACTTTACAGTTATATCATCATTTGAAAATCTTTGCAAGAATATCATTTTTTTTTAACTTAATTTATATATTTTTTTGGGTTTAGATTAACTATTTTATATTTAGGATACAGTTTTTGGAGGTACAGTTTAGGATTTGGATTTTGAGAGAGAATTTTGTTTTAATGATTTTTTTTTTAGTCTATAAAATGTGGCATTTTTGTAATAAATTTTCAAGGGTAACATATTTGAAAAAAATATTTTTAAATGTAGCATATTTGTAATTAGTATAAATTAATCTTATTAGTATCTAAATCTAAAACTATTACATGATTCAAATAAAAATTATTTATCAGATTTGTTTCCCCTATGGATCAGATTGGTCACTCCGCTTAAATATAGCGGTTAAATAGTAAATAATTTTTAATAGAAAATATTATTTATTATTTGAAATAGAAATAATAATTTAAAAAGTTTAGTTTGATTTTTCTATATTTATATTAAAGTTAAGTATATACATGTATTTTTCAGAAATAAAAAATAAAATATTTTATTTAGAAAAAAATACAAACGTCCGTTTGATAATTGGGGTTGTTGCAAACGGATATACGTCCAAACTAGGTAACCATTCAAAGCCATAATTTCTTAAATGTCGGTACACTGAACTTAGACTCGTGTATAATATTGTTTTTGTTTTGGTAAATTGATTTTTTGGGTAATAATATATATATATATATATATATTTTTTTTTTATACACGACAAAAAAGAAACAAAAAAACAAACAAACAGGATGACGTTAAATTGATGAAAGAGCTAAACATGGACGCTTTCAGATTCTCAATCTCGTGGGCCAGATTAATTCCTAGTAAGTTTTACTAACTTTTCTTGGTTGTTAATGATTATATTATTTATAACAATTTTTTATACGAATTATTTATGTCATGAATTTTTAACTTATCTATAGGTGGAAAGCTAAAGGATGGAGTAAACAAAGAAGGTGTACAATTCTACCATGATCTCATCGACGAACTTCTTGCTAATGGTAAGATAAAAAATTCACTAGTAAAGTGTCAAAATCGTTTAGCGAAAAAGAAAAGAAGAAGATGTGGTTATAACTAAAATAATAAAAAATAATCTTATTATTGATGCTATCGGTAATATTATATTGTGTGACAAATATGTAGACATACAACCTTCAATGACGCTATATCACTGGGACCATCCACAATCTTTGGAGGACGAATATGGCGGCTTTTTAAGCCCCAAAGTCGTGTAAGCCTACTAAATAATATTCAAATTCTTGTGAAATAATATTATTGTACAAACGATTGATTTAGTTAATTTCTATGACTTTTATCAAAACAGAGAAGATTTTCGAGATTTCACAAGAATTTGTTTCGAAGAGTTTGGAGGTAAAGTTAAGATGTGGACAACGATCAATGAACCGTATATCATGACTGTGGCGGGTTACGACCAAGGTAACAAGGCGGCTGGACGATGCTCAAAATGGGTGAACGAAAAGTGCCATGCCGGTGATTCGAGTACTGAGCCTTACATTGTTTCACATCACATTCTTCTTGCTCATGCCGCTGCGGTAGAAGAATTCCGAAAATGCCAAAAAACTTCGCATGATGGCCAAATTGGGATAGTATTGTCACCAAGATGGTTCGAACCATATCATTCAGCCTCTAGTGATGATAAGGAAGCAGCGGAACGAGCTCTTGCCTTTGAAATTGGATGGTATATTAGTTATCTTATCCTAATAATTTTAGTAAGTTTGCTAATATTCATCATTTATATAGTCTTAATTTTTATTCTATATGTATATAGGCACCTTGATCCATTGATTCATGGAGATTACCCAGAGATAGTTAAAAAATATGGAGGAAATAAATTACCTTCGTTTACCGCGGAACAATCAAAGATGTTGAAAAATTCATCAAATTTCGTCGGAATAAATTACTATACAGCGCGTTTTGCTGTTCATACACCTCAAATCGATCCTGAAAAGCCTCGATTCAAGACTGACCATCACGTCGAATGGAAACGTACGTAATCCTTATTGCTATATAAAGGTTGATCCATGCAAGTTTTTTGGTAAACTAACAAAGTTTATAAATTGCTTTGAAACAGTGACTAACCACAGTGGCCACATCATCGGACATGGGGTACGTAGTTACTTCTTTTTACATAACTATTAATATCTGAATGCGACATATATATATATATATATCATCCTAAGATAATTAAATTTTGTTATTCTTCAGGACGAAAGGGGCATAATATTGTCACACCCGGAAGGCTTGCGAAAAGTTCTAAACTATATCAAAGATAAATACAATAACATACCGGTCTACATTAAAGAAAATGGTTAGAACTATATTCTGAAATTGTCTTCTTCTTTTTGGATAAAAGAATTTCATTTTATTAGTTGAGCAAACTAATGATTTTTTTTTTTTTCATTTAATAGACGAGGACTTATAGTTTATATTGATTTCTGAATTTCAGGAATCAATGACAACGATGATAAAACAAAACCAAGAGAAGAGATTCTTAAGGACACATTTAGGATTGAGTACCATGACACACATTTCCAAGAACTTCACAAAGCTATAGTGTTAGTTCTTGATCTCTATCTCACAATTTATTTATATAATACGTTTCAATATTCTTCGATCATTTTTATTAATGAAATTTTTTAAAAATATGTTTATAGGGAAGATGGATGTGACGTAAGAGGATATTACGCATGGTCATTGTTGGACAACTTTGAATGGGAACATGGATACACAGCTAGATTTGGTCTTTATTATGTTGACTTTGTCAATGGTCTCAAACGTTATCCAAAAGATTCGGTCAAATGGTTTAAGCGGTTCCTTAAGAGATCGATCGGAGAGAGTAAAGAAGAGGACAATGAAGTGAAGGAAAAGTCACGTGTGGAGCGGAATAAGACTTTGCATGAGCAAGAGGGTTTCGAAGAATCGGCGAGTTTCTTTGTATCTTTTATGGCTACGAACCAATCGAGGAGAGAGGAAGAGAACAATAGTTGTTCGTTTGATTTTCCTACTAGTCATTTTGGTGGTTTGCAAGGAACAGAGAATCCATCGTCATTTCATAGATTTTAAAACCGTTACGGTTAATATGTATTTGTTTAGCAAAAAAAAAATGTATTTTGAGGCAAAATCATGTATTTATTTAGAATTTACTTGATGTTATCTATGAATTTTTTTTTTGAGAAAAATAAATGAAGGAAGTTTTTTTTTGTATGTGGAGAAAGATAAATCGTAGGAATTCCAAATCTTTAACATATACTCCCTCCGTTTCATAATATAAGATGTTTTGAATGTTTTTATTATTTTAAAATATAAGTTGTTTTGACAATACTATGTACTTTTAACTTTATTGAAAATTGTGTGACCAATAGTATTTTGCAGTTTTTTTTATAATTGGTTAAACTGTTTTTAATATATATTTTAAATACTACTTTTTAGAGTAAAAATAGTTTTTTAATATTCGCGATTTGTGGTAAAACATCTTACATTATGAAACGGAGGGAGTAATATTTTTTTGATGTATGGAGCTAATTGTTGATTACATTTTATAATGTAAATCATTTTTTTCAAATAGAGAGTTAATATTTGAATACTCATCCACAAGACCACTAGACCACTACCCACTTAGAATAAAAAAATTATTTTGTTTTTGGAAAGATAACTTTTGTCGAAGTTAGATCTATATATTATGGATAAGAGGACGAAAAGTATTATCTTCATAACTTTTGTTGTTGTAAATATCATCTCAGTTTGTATTCCAACGGTGATACAACACTAATAATAATACAAACTACTAACCTACATATATTTTGAGAGAAATTTTGAGTTATGCCACTATTGGCATGCCACTTTTCAATTATGTCACTGTTTTAAAATTATTATCAGCGTACCACTGTTGACTTAAATGAAAAAAAAAAACAAATCTATTTTTTCTCTTTCATCTCTCTCACGCTCATCTTCCATATCCAAATTTTTTTCACTCATCCAAATTTCGTTTTTTCTATCACTGAATTCGATTATCGTCATCTCTAATTTCACTATCTCTAATCTCTGTTTCGATTTCCGCTAAGAAGATTTGAGAAGACGAGAAGATTTGAGAAGATTTCTGCTAAGATTCGAGCAGATTTAGGAAGAAGAAGGAGAAGAAGAAGATCTCAAAGCAAATTCAAACACAAACGACTATAAATTTTCGAGTTTGGGTTAACTATTATGATTTAGGATATAGATTGGGTGGGGGGTGGGGGGGGGGGGGGGGGAGGGGGGGGGGGGGGGGGTGGGGGGGGGGGGGGGGGGGGGTGGGGGGGGGGGTAGAGGGGGTAGAGTTTTGCCTTTACTTTATAAAACTGTAAAAAATTTTTATAAAAACTGTTAAAAAAAATTATAAAGTTTTTTAAAAGGTTAGTAAAACTATTAAAAAAACCTTATAAAACTATTTAAAAACCGTGTAAAACTGTTTATAAGGTTTTTGTAAAGTTTTTAAACAGTTTTATAAGGTTTTTAAACAATATTATAAACCTTTTAAAAAATCTTATAAACCTTTTAAAAACCTTATAAACCTTTTAAAAACCTTATAAATTATTAAACTGTTTAGTTTTTAATGACAAGTAAAAAAGTCTTATAAAAACTGTTTAAAAACTTTATAAAAACGGAAAAACCCTAAAAATAACCAAAACCCAGATTTGACAAAAAAAAAACCAAAACCCAGATCCGACAAAAAAAAAAACCAAAACCCAGATCTGAACAAAAATCGAATCAAAAGCTCAAATTTGTAACCCAAATCGAATAAAAAGCTTCGATTGTGGGTTTTGACAAAAAAAAACCAAAACCCAGATCCGACAAAAAAATAACCAAAACCCAGATCTGAACAAAAATCGAATCAAAAGCTCAAATTTGTAACCCAAATCGAAAAAAAAAGCTTAGATTCGTAACCAAAACCCAATCAAAAACTCAAATTTGTAACAAAAATCGAATTTAAAAAAACAAAATTCATGGATTAAACATCTCCTCCTCCTCCTAGATCTAGCTATGGAATCATACAAAAATCGGATCCAGAAACTGAATCGAATGAATTCAAATCCTCGTTTCGATATGAAAAATGTAATCGATCTACCATTAACAAAGAATCTACACAGATCTATGAATACGAAATGCTAAAAGTAAAAGCAGTGAAATCAATCTGCCATTAACGATTTGGATCTGGGCGTGAGAGAGATGAGAGAGAAAGTGAGTTTTTTTTTTCAATTAAGTCAGTGAACAGTGGCACGCTCGTAATGATTTTGTGAACAGTGGCATATTTGATTAATTTTTTGCCATGTGTGGCATATTTGCGATTGCCCCATATTTTGATTACTTATTATATGAATTATATATTTTAAACTTTGTTTTTGGACTACCTTTTATGTTTTACTGTATCAAACCTAAAAGGTAAGAACGAAAGGTTTGGTAACTTGCCGTGCCCCTAATCCAAAATCCGTTGGTGGTTAACAAATTGTATATCGCACCAAAATCAATTTCATCACAAATTGATCCAATATGACAAACAAAACAGCTGGATCTATTTGACATGACAAGTGTCCAGTTGTGGTTTTCTTAATCATTTGATCAAAAGTCAAAGACGACACAAACGTTGTTGTTGTTTTTTTCTTCTTTTCTAAACTGTAAATATCATTTAGAAATGAACTGTTTAGATACTACAAAAGAGTTGGATCTAGTTTACAAGAGCAACCAAGACAAAAAAAAGGTAAAAACTTGATTACAATAATTTGGAAAAGATTTGGATGTGGTATGGTTGTTGTTACCTAATCCAAAAGGACATTAGGTTAGTCCAATGATTCCTTCGACGCCTGGAGTTTATAGTGTTGCGAATTTCCCTATCCATGTTCTTGAAAATGACACAAACGTGTTAGAAGTAAAACTTGTAACTTTCTTCTTTCTTTTATTGTCAAAAAAACCTATCGCTTGCTTAGAACATTGGATCAAAGTCAAAGACATCAACGATTTGTTCCTGCAGTATATAAAAATTAATTTCGGCATTAATCGTCCAAGGTGGTTGACTCCTTGTTTCTACTTAATTGACTTGTAGAAATGTACGTACATGGTGTGTATTTTGGGTGTGAAACTTTCGATCTGTGTGAATATAGGTATAAAACTTTCATTTGGTGTGGAATTAGATAGAGGTCATAGTTTGGTGGATATATACTTAGATATGATAGTTATCGTGGGGAAATAGATCGTTTCCCGCCAAAAATTGCTGCACTTAATTAGAATAAACCGATCTGGAATCAATAACCAATGACGGTACATTTTTATAAACTAATAAACCGGTGCGGTTAAGTTTCGACCGGCTGCGAAAGTCGCCTTTCAGAATAAAACACTAGTTTGGATCGCCGGAGATGGCTGTGAGACAGAAAGCTATGGCTACGTTACCGAAATTGATGAGAAACGAAGTTCACAAGCATCCAAATCTTGTTGTGCCGGGAAAAATCTTGTCGATAATGTTCCTGAAGATCAACTCCGATTTCAAGAGTAATCATTTCAAAATTTCCTTACTTCTTCTCTCTGATTCATACTCGTAATTTGACTTTTAGGTTGTAAATGATTAGATTAGTGATGGGTTGGTCTTTTATTTTGCAGATTTGACGAGACGAGATTCTTCAGCTTAATTCAGTAATGGAGAATTGTTCTTGGATCTTGAGCAACTAAAGAAAGGTTAGAGTTAAAAACATGTTACATTCTTGAATCTTGAGCAGCTAGTGAGTGAAATGTTTGAGTTAAGAGATCTTACAGCTGCTAAAGTTGTATTCTTGAATCTTGAGCTAGCTAGTGAAAATGTTAAGAGTTAATAGATGTAGCAACTGTGTTTCAACTAAAGTTATGCGCTTTAAGGTTGTTTATACCAGAAGATGTGACAGTGTATTGGAAAGACATAGATGTGCTTGTATAGTTGGAAATGATGTCTATATTTGGAAACCAGCCTCTGATCCTCTCTAGGGGTGGGCAAAATAACCGAACCCGAAAAACCAAACCGAACCCGATTAAAATTACCCGAACCGAACCCCAAATGATTTTTTAAAATATCTAAAGTAAGGGTAGGCAAAATAACCGAACCCGAAAAACCAAATCGAACCCGATTAAAATTACCCGAACCGAACCCCAACTGATTCTTTAAAATATCTAAACTAGGGGTGGGCGTTCGGGTAACCATTCGGGTTTCGGTTCGGTTAATTCGGTTATCGGATTTTCGATTTTAGGAATATAATACCCATACGAGTATTTTTAAATTTCGGATCGATTTCGGTTCGGTTAGTGTCGGTTATTGTCGGTTTCGGTTACCCGAAATATTCATACTTACGTAATTTTAAATCTAATTTGGTTTAATTAATTTATTTTTAACTCAAGTTTTCCGAAAAATATGTAACAAAAATGAAAATTCTAAATAATCTATCTAATTAAATTAATTATTTTAACCAAATATAACTACAAATCCCGAATCAACCGAAAAAACTATAAAAAAAAAATGCATAAATTATGTGAACATTATATCTAAATATATATATAGTTAATTTTATGTTTTGTGTAATTCGGATACCCGTTCGGTTTTCGGTTCGGTTCGGGTTCGGCTTCGGTTTTTCGGTTTTAAGAAAATGAAACTCATTCGGATATTTTATAAAATCGGATTCGAGTCAACTATAATTATCTTTACGTAGATAAAAAAAAATTAAATAGTAATTTTGTCTTTTTGTGATAAAAAGTACGAATTTAGAACTTTAGAAAATGAATTATTTATCCAGAACAATTGTTATTTTAATATATTTGATGTCTATTAATCTATGATTGTATTCAGGCTGCGTCGGATTGGCTTTTGATTTACCCCAAGGGTATTCGTTATCTACTAAATGCAAAACTCAAATTCAATAATCCCGTCTTGTACATCACAGAAAATGGTAACTCATAGCATTTGATAGGGTTTTCAAAAGAATATTTGAGTTTCCTGTACAAAAGGCTAATATTTTCATTCCTCGTCTCTTTTTAAAATCATGTAGGAGTGGATGTAAGGAAATCGAATCCAATTTCCACTTTCTTAAGCTGATTCAATTAGATTCTTGAGAGATTAACTTTGCAGAAACTAAAGAACACAGATACTCGAGCTTCGGGGCCTAGTGCCAACCCCTAACTCGCCGGTGATCCAGTCACTGGAAAAACACTATAACTTGGCGTTAACAAGCCGATCAATGTTACAGTTACAATTAGATTTCTTCTAAGCACTACTAATTGTAACTACTACTTCTCTTCTGCAGTTTTTACAAGCAAGGATCTCTAGAGAGGATTTCTTCGCCGGAAGATCAGAACAAGGAGATTTCGGCTCAACTCGCCGACGCAGCGCTCATCCAACCTTAAGCTGCAGACGTAACCGATCGGAGAGAAGAACTTGAAGATCCGATACACCGGAGACTCCGATTCGATCTCTTAGCTCAAGCTTCTTCTCTATCTCTCTCTGAACTGATAAACCTCTCTCTCTCTCTTGATTCTGTTGTAACAACTCTGATTCCGTGGGAAGAAGAAGAAGTTGACTTTCTTATTAGAGATTTAATCAACTTTTTTTTTTGGTACGAATGTTAAATTTTATACCATTTTTTTTTTTTTTAAATTTTACAATGTTGAAAACAACTTATTACACAAAGACTTAAGAAATTACAACAAACTTTCAACACATCGAAAGTATACTTCAAGAAGAGAAGGGGAGCTTACACTTGTTGCGGGGAATGAAAGAAGGCGATCTCGCATTAACCTGTCCGCAGCAGTCCTGATCGCTGTCAATGTGGAAGATGTGGAGACGAAAATGCGGCTGTTACGCTCCCTCCATAAGAGGTAAACGCATATTTGAAGGAGCAGCTTTGCAACAACTTTTTCTTTACTCGAAAGAGCAAGATTTCGATTGCTCGAGATAGCTGCTACCACCGAGTGTATATCCAATGGTTGAGTAAAACCAAACACCGAAGTGAGACTGTTCCAAAGCTCCGTAGAGAATTTACATTCGAAAAATAGATGGTTGTGTGACTCTTCTTCCTGAGAACAAAGCGCACACACAGCCGGAACGTTCATACCCCATCTTCTAAGCCTGTCCCTTGTTGGAAGCCTAGACAACAATACCAACCAAGTAATGAAAGAGCATCGTGGAATTTCCTCTTTGAACCAAACCACCTTGCACCACGATACCGATGGGGAGCGTACTCTGAGTAACTCCCATGTAGCTTTGGAAGAGAAATTATTGCCATAAGAACCCTCTACTTTGCGCCAGAGGTAAGTATCCACACCCCTAGATTCAATTGGAGGCGTGATTGTCGTTAGCGTGATCTGCAGAGTCATTGCCTCATCTGATCTTGCTGGAGGCAAACACCAACTTCCCGCTCGTGTAGCCTGGATAACAGAAGACTCAAGAGGTATACGTAACTGACGCGGACCCCTATCACCAATGAAAGAGATAAGAGGACCCAGATCTGACCAATGGTCAAACCAGAATGAAGCTACATTCCCATCACCTATCTCACAACGTAAGAACTGGCCCACCAAGTGTTTTATTTGAAGCATACCTCTAATGGCAGGTGAGAACCGATTTGCATCCCTAGTGAGCCAAAACCCCTTCCTGCCAAAGACATTTGTGTTAACCCAAGCCACCCATAAGGAGCCTGAATTAGCAAAGAGATTCCAGATTTGCTTAAGTCTAAAGACCTTCTCAAAGTCCTCTAATAATCTGATGCCTAGTCCTCCTTCTGCTTTAGGCTTACATACATCCCTCCAGGCAACTCGTGCTCCTCTTGCTGAATCAGTTTTATTCTTCCAAAGAAAAGTCGAACAAAGGCAATCAATTTTTGCGTAGAACTGTTTTGGCAGAGCAAAAACCGAACTCCAGAAATTAACCATCCCATAGATAACTGAAGATATCAAGGTGATCTTTCCTGCAAAAGATAAGACTTTAACTGTCCAAGAGTGAAGCTTTGAAGTGACTTTCTCCACAAACGGTTGCAAAACAGCTAAGGAGATTCTTCTCGGATTTAGAGGAAGTCCAAGATATCTAGTGGGAAACGAGCCAAGTCTAAACCCCGAGATATCACTAAGAACCGCAGTTTCAAGTTCATTATACCCACCAAAGAAAATTTTTGATTTTGCAGGGTTCATATCCAGGCCACACAAGTCTTTAAACGATGCCATCACCTCTATAATGCATGTGAGAGAGTGTCGAGAACCGTCCGTGAAGACTAGTAAATCATCTGCAAACAAAAGATGAGTAATTCGCGGGTTAGAGCATTGTGGATGCAATCTGATTTTCCCAGAGTCCACTGCCTTCTCTAGCATTTTGGACAAGACCTCCAAGACCATTATAAACAGATAAGGAGATATACAATCTCCTTGCCTCAGTCCCTTCTTCCCTGGGAAAAATCCAGCCAACTCACCATTGATGGCGATAGAGAAGCGCGGTGAGGAGATACACTGTTGGATCCAAGTTCTGAACAATGGTGGAAACCCTTGAGCCTCAAGAAGCTTTAGAACGAAGTCCCAACACACTGTATCGAAAGCCTTTCTAATATCCACCTTAAGCATACAACTTCTTGCACAAGATGATTTATGATAGTTCCTGATGAGCTCCGAAGCAAGCAAAACGTTTTCACCAAGACTCCGCCCCTTTAAGAATGTTGGATGATTTGAACTAATGCTATTAAGCAAGATAGGCTTCAGCCTGTTCGCTATGATCTTGGAGATTAATTTGTAGACAAGATTACATCAACTAATAGGTCTATAATCCCCCAACTTACACGCCTCAGGCTGCTTGGGAATAAGAGCTACCACTGTTGTATTCAGATCTTTTAGCAGCCTACCGTTACGGAAAAACTCCTTCACTGCAGCCACAACATCAGGACCCACTGTTTCCCAAGATGCCTGGAAGAACTCAACAGGGAACCCATCAGGACCTGGACTCTTGTTGCGAGGCATAGCAAAGAGAGTGCGTTTTATTTCCTCCTCAGACACCTCTGACTGAATTTCAAGTTTTTGCTCATCGCTACATCGGAAAGAGATCAAGTCTTCAAGCTGAGAGACCGAAACTAGGGAGGTAGGCATAGATGTGCTCCCAAAAATTCCCTGAAAATATTCTGCAGCATGGCCCTTAATTTCATCAGAAACTGTCAAAAACCTATCGTCCGAGTCTATTAAGAAGTGAATGTGATTTCCAGCCAATCTTTGTGCCATTGTCTTATGAAAGAATGGGGTATTACGATCCCCAAGAACACACCACCGGACCCTTGACCTCTGATGAAAGAATTTCTCCTCGGCTTTTATTAGAGTTTTCCACTTTGTACGTACCCGGTGTTCCTCTGTAGCAACTGCCCGTGATGGATTAGTAAGAAGTACCCGTTGCAACTCGGACAATTTAGCTGCTTGCTCCTTTACTCTAGCCGTTATACCACTGAAATTCCTCTTGTTTAAACTCCTCATAACAGGCTTTAACAACTTAAGAGACCTTATCAGTTTGAACTGAAAAGTACCCGATATTAGACTACAGTTCCAATGTTCTTTAACAGAGTCCTGAAACTGAGGTAAATCAATCAGATGGTTGAAAAACTTGAAGGGTTTTTTTGGCCTTCGATAGAGAGAGGGCACACGAAATAGAAATGGAGCATGATCTGATTGTTGAGGCTCTAAGAACTCCGCATAAGCCTCCGGAAACGCAGCTGACCAGTGTTGATTCACTAGAGCATGGTCTATTTTCTTAGATATCGGTTGCCATCTTGGTTATTCCACCATGTAAATGGAAGTCCCTTAGCCTGAGCTTCAAACAATTATGCATCTTGCAATGCTAAGTTGAAATCATCAATACCTGAGACATCAATTTCTGAATCGGTACTATTCGAGTGATGAGAGGCCCGCAATATCTGGTTAAAATCTCCCACAACTGCCCAAGGATATCTAGCAACCAGAGAAGTAGCATTCAGAGTACTTAATTCTTCCCAGAGAGATTGTCTTTGTTCCAAACTGTTGTAACCGTAGACAAAAGTCACTGTAAGAGAGATACTTTGCGAAGCAATAAACACACCGCACGTAACCGCTTGAGCAGAAGCCTGGTATATGACGAGAGACACGCTTGGATCCCACACAACCACAATCCGAGCCGAATTGTGATGTTCAAAATTTCCAAAATATTTCCAATTCGCTGGAATGGCATTACTAATCCTTCTAGAGTTTATTTGTTGAATATGCGTTTCCGATAACGCTCCAAAAAGCGGTCTATGGATATTAATCCAGTCCTTGACCATTGTGTGGCGTCGAACACTGTTCAGACCTCTCACATTCCATCCGAAAAACATTTTTTTTTTTTTTTATATATATATATATATATATAGTATATTACTGTTTAGATGCGGCCTTGCGGCCACTCTTCCGGTGAGACACCAAGATAAAAGGAGCTTCTACTTCTCCAGATTCAACTGTCATATCCTTAGGCAACAATTCCAATTTGTCTTTGTTTTGCAATTTTTCGTCACTTGTTGACTGATTGATCAACGCAGGAACGGACATCTCTATTTCTACCTCCTGTGTCGGTTTTGTTTCAACAGGATCAGCCTCCACAATCACCAGTCCTTCCTCCGACTCCCCTACCGAGACTGATTTAACGACCTTCTCTACCTCTTTGCCATCTGATCCTCCTGCTGGCATATTATATCCATCTTTCTCAATGATTGACATAGATGAGGATCGCACTTTCCTTGATCTAGATCTTCGCCTGCGGGTTCGGCCTTGTTGAGAACCATCACCGGGTCCATGCGTTCTACTTGGGGAAATAGGTGAGTATTTCCTTTCGGCAGGAGTATGTGACACTCCAACAGCACAAGTGTACCGGTCGTGACCATATTTTCCACATCGATCACATTTCAAAGGAAGCCACGGGTAAGAGACCTCTATTTCCACTTCTCTACCATTAGTGAAACCTGAGATAATCTTCGATGGAAGTTGTCTAGTTAAATCCACACGAATGTATATTCTAGCAACCTCAAAATTCTCTTTTCTCTCTGTTTCCGGGGCAAGCGAGACAGGCTTCCCTATAGCAGTTGCTATTCTACTAAGACTTTGTCTATTGAAGAGCAAATAAGGTACCTTACGAAACTCCACTGGGACGACTGCAGAAGATAGGGGCAGCTGATCAGAGGAGAAGTCCGGAGACCAGGGAGCCACAAACATGGGAAATCCAGCAATGTTCCACACGTTTCTACTTAGCAGATACTCCCTTGTTCGTTGATTCACGACCCGAAGCAAGAAAGTTCCTGCACCAATGTTATGAACGAAAATCCGCGGTCCGGAGCGAGCCCATATAGCATTAACCACTCCAATTATCCTTCCCATTGATGGAGAATTCCCATGGAAACGGGCAAAGATGAACTCTTTAAACTCTGTCTTCGCAGCTTCAATGTTATCATCAGGAATAAGCACAAATAGAACCCCAGAAGCGTGTTCAGATGGAGATCCTAGTTCCTCTAGCTGAGCCGATTCCGAGATAACACTTGACCATTTCTTCGGTGATACAGTCTGACCAGTTGCACATCCTTGCAATTTGGCCGCAGACTGAGTTATTGGAGCTTCTTCCGTTGACTGAACCGGAGAAGAAGAAGAAGAAATGTCCACTGGCGATGGTGGAGCTTCATCTGTTCGTTGAACCAGATAAGAAGGAGAAGACTTTTCCACCGGCGCAGATGGAGAAGACGATTCTGGGTGAGGAGTTTGAATTCCATGGACATTAGAACCCAGATCTAATTTGGCCACAGTAACCGAGGGAACAACTTTCAGATCTGCCTCAACTACAACACCGGATGGCGGAGGAGGGATCTTAGAAGGAGCTGTCGAACGCATCGGGACTATGGCGGAGCTTCCGACAGGGGTGACGCCGGAAGAGTTTGATTTCTTGCTTTTCGCCACACTCGCATTAGAAGCAGCAGCTGTGACTCGGGAAAATTTCGAGGTAGGATGGATTTGATTGGATGATGACGCTTTTTTCTTCTTTTTCGACATTGGATTGGGTTCTCGTCAGTCAGCGTGAGGCCGGTCGGCGGCGGCGGCAGGGATCTATTAAATAGATTTCAACGAGATTTGAATCGGTATCTACTGAAAGAGAAGGAGATTCTCGCCGGAGGTAAGGAGCCAACCGACGGCAGCGATGAAGGGGAGAAGAACCTAAATCGCCTGTACCTATATCTCCAACCCTAGTCGACCGGAGGAGAGAGAGATTCTCGCTGGATATTGTTGTCTCGATAAAATAGATGGTTGTGTGACTCTTCTTCCTGAGAACAAAGCGATTTAATCAACTTTGACCAAACCAATTCTTCTGATCTCATAATGGGCTTCAACCACAGCCCACACCTCTAAACAGCCCAAAGACTTTAAACGACAACTTCTTCACAGTGGATGAAGCAAGTATTGGAGAAATATTTCTCAACGACTATTTGAGGATTTATTACTATGCCCATCACCTTAAGATTGTCAGCGATGCAATCTCGTAAGTCTATTTTTACCAGATTTATAAACATATCGTGTTAGGAGCACCAGGGCCATCCTGAGATTGTGGGGCCGATGCAAATTTGGGTAGTTTTAGTGGGATTTATAAAATTTGGGCGTCCTTTTGTTAAAAATAATAATTTTTGGGGGCATTTTTTAACATTAAAAATCCAAAAAAATGAGGGCCCAATGCAACCGCCTGTCTCGCCTCCCCTCAGGAACGGCCCTGAGGAGCACCCGATTAACATTAAACCAAATCCGATCCAATCCAAACCCGTAATAAACAAAAAAACACCTAAATATTTCTCGGTATAGGGTTTTTTTTTGGGTCTGTAGAAATTAAACCAGAAAATAGAAACAAATTTCATAAAACCGCTTCTGAATCTTAAAGTCTTTCGAGTTGGATATAATGTTTCTAGAAGGAAAAAAAAAAGTTTGAATCAGCGAACTGATCATTTTCCATACTGGTATACATTTTACAAACCAAGACATACTAAATAATAACCAGATTGGACTCCCTCTAAATTATAATGTATTTATTTGAGACGAAAATGGAGACTGAAAACGATTGTTTAAACGATATTATATGGAATGTAGGATGGGGGTGAATGTGAAAGGATACTTCGCATGGTCGTTGATGGATAATTTTGAATGGTCGGAAGGATACACTATCCGGTCCGGGCTAGTGGTTGTGGACTTTGAAGATGGACGTAAAAGGTATCCAAAGAATTCAGCTAAGTGGTTCAGGAAATTGTTGAAGGGAGGGTTGAATGGGACGAAGCAGCAAGTGGATGTTATTTAGTAAATCATGACCCATGCATTAGTTAATTTTGATTGTTTTATTTTTGTATGTAACGTACCGTTTCTTTTCGATGTACAAAAAATTAAACTATCAAATAAGAGGTTTAATTGATAAAACATAGTGGAAGCTCATTGGCCCAGTGGTCAAGAGTTCAAAGGCTTCTACACCAGGGGTTCGAATTCCAGGTAAAACAAATTCTTGCAGATTGATGGAGGGTACTTTTCAGAAGCTTCAGAGTCGTCCAGGGAGACCATGTTCATCGTTGGGGATGTCGTACATGTAGAGCCGTTGGTCGGAGAGAGTCTATCCATCATGGAAGATGTCGTATAAGCAGAGCCGTTCATCGGGGAGAGCTTGTCTATCATGGAGATGTCGTACATGAAGAGTTGATGCATCATGAAGGCCTAAGTAGAAGTTGTTCACCCTAATTGCAAAGACAACATACAGTGGAGTAACATCTAAATAGGATTAGTTCAAATTGATCAAATTAGTCTAACGATGATTCTAATCTCTACATAATAATTCCAGACGATTAAAAAAAAATTGATAAAACACAAAACATTACTTTTATATGCAAAACAAAACAAAAAGCGTTTTTTTTTCAACATTCTCTTATATTAATTTTCAAACTAAGATGGGCGTATTACATCTTTTAAAGCCTTTTTGCTAGTTTATCAACCCATACATTTTCATTTTTAGGAATAAAGCAATTAATGTTACTAAACAGATTAATACAAGCCAAAATGTCTGATAAAATTTCATAGATCTCCGGATTCGGAATTGCTTGATTGATAGATCGGATTAGCCTTTGAGAGTCCGACTTGAAGATGATGTTGTTGATTTTCGCTGCCGAAGCTTGAAAGATCTCATTCCTCATGGACAAAGCTTCAGCTGATAGGGCTGAAGGGACATGAAGCTTCAAGGTTTAGTTTTCTAAGAGGCGATCGCTTCCTTCGAGGTCCAACCAAGTCCTTTTGTTCCTGATTCTGCGATCCAAGCTGCGTCAGTACTGCAGGTGATAATCCCTTCCATAACTGGTTTAGTGTTTTATTTATTATAATCGGATTCCAGGTATTTCTTGGGCTTGAGTCCATTCACAAGCATCCCTGATAGCTGTAGGAGTCGTAACTCGCGCAATTGAATTTGTAGGGTTGTCGAGGAAATGCAAGACTTCCGAGTTAATCACAATGCAGAGAATGTAACACTTGCGTTTGCGGTTAAGAAAAGCTTTATTCCTTTTGATGCGAAAAATCTGATCCCCTTTCTGGGTGAATACAATGAGCTATTTATAGCTTTTTAGACTAGGGCTAATAATACATTTGGGCCAGGCCCATTAAGCATTTAATGATAATTGGCCCATATTATTATTAAGCCCATTTTAATTATGGATTTAATAATATTATGGGCTTATTTTGGATTGGGCTTCTACAAGCCCGTTCATGATTTCATCTGGACTTGGCAGAATTATTCTTGTCGTTACATCAATCTCGTAGGGTGGAATCCGACCCCTACAGTTAGCCCCCCAGCTTGGCAGTATCGAGTTTTGATGATGCCGAGATAAAAGCTGTCGAAGTTTGAGATTGATGTGATGGACCGTGAAGCAGCCAGACGTTGACGTCTTGTCATCAAACTCGGGAAGTTTCAGACATTCCGTGTTGAGCCGAAGCTACCGTGTTTTCCTGACTTACTTCTTTTGTTGAGAATGAGCCTAGTGGGCTGATAAGACTGATGGACTTTGTTTGGTTGACTTTTGAAACCCCTTAGAAGAATATCTGGAAGATTTCCTGAAAATCTTCCGGAAGATATCCTGAAAATCTTCTAGTATAAATAGACGCTCTAGACAGTCTATTTTTTTCACCAAGTTGGCTTTTCTGGAGTGAAAAAGGTAAAATCTCCTGGAATCCCCTTTTCCAAATTTCTTTTTTTTTGTCCTGTAGTGCGGAATTAGGGTTTTGCTGTTTTTTTTTGTCCTTTTGTGCCTGTCTTCTTCCCTTCCGATCTGTTTCGCCGGAATCGTCGCCAGAAGGAGAGACGCTGGAATCTGACCCGCAGATTCGTCTTCGTTCGTCGTGATTCGCTGGAATCTGACCCGCAGATTCGTCTTCGTTCATCATGATTCGTTGGAATCTGACCCGCAGATTCGTCTTCGTCCGCTACTCGCCATCGTCGTTGAAATCGGGAGCTGCATATCTGCTATAGACTCGCCGTGAATCAGAGATTCACATCGTGGTTTACATCGCCGTCGACCGCCGCAAAGGAGAGCGTCGGATCCACATCGCTGCCATCGTGGAGCTTCGGATCGAACCACAGCTTTGACTCGCCGTGGAGACAACATCCATGGAGCTTTGACATCTCTTGAGACTTCAAGAGCCTCGTCGTGGAGAGGAAGATCTGCTGGAGCTTTGTTGTGGAGATGAATATCTGCTGCCGTCGCCACAGATCTGTCCTCATGGAGCTTCGATTCACCGCCGCCGCTGATCGAAACTCACGGGCGCAAGGAGCTTCTCGTCTTCTCGCTGACGTGGCCAAGACTTCGACGGAGGGAGATCTTGCTTCTCGGCTCAAAGAACTTCGATTCACCGCTGCAGAAGCTTCAAGAGGAGGAGCTTGTCCCCGCTGCTACGGACCAGTCGACGGAGGAGCCGGCTCCGTGAAGTAACCGATGATAGAGGAGTCTTATCTCGGTGGCTCTGTGGAGACTTGATTCCGGCGGTGATTCTTGATCGGCGGCTCCGGCAGATCGTGGTGGTGGCTTCTGCTTGCGCCGCCGTCATCGCCGATCGGAGCTCCGACGTAACGGAATGGAACAAAAATGCAGAAATGCCGAAACGCGGTTTGGAGGAGAAACGCTATTTTGGGCGGCAGAAACGCTACTGTGAGCGGCTGCGATTTGCTCCGAGAACGCGTTTGGAAAACCCTAGTCAACATCGGTCAACGATCAACAGTCAACTGGTCAACCATTCATTTGGTCAACTGGTCAACAGAAAGTCAAGAAGTCAACGTATTTTTGTTCTGATTTGGAATTTTGAGTTCCTGACTCGAATTCCGGGTTTCCATCGCAGTAATGGCACATCTCGGCGGGAATGTCTTCTAGTAATGATGGCGGTTCAGGTGACACGGTTTTCCAGAATGCTCTAGTAGTGTTTGATGATACCGAAGTGGGGACTCCGCAGGCTACTAAGAGAGATCAGGCGCGCAGAGGACCGGAATCTTCTAAGTCAACTTAGGATCTTTAACAGACATTCTTGCACTTTGCAATGCTTCTAAAGATGTCGAGTTTTCCACTCTTCTCCCAGAAGATCGTGCTGATAATCCTCCAGAAGGTTACTTCACAGTATACGAGGCTTATTTTTGGACTTGTTTTTTGTGGTTTCCGATCCCGATTCTCGAATATCTCTGGAAGAATCACCTTGCCATTTCCCAGATAACACCTCGAGGGATGCGATGTTTAGTTGGACTCATGATTCGAAGTTACGAGAATGGTAGCGAGCTTGGGGTGGATCACTTGCTGAGTCTCTTGATTGTCAAAAAGGTCGGTCGCAAAGATAAACTTCATTACTCCATCGACGGCAAACCTGATCTTCGCGTCATCAAAGACTTCCCTCGTTTAGAATGCTCTTGGGAGAAAAAGTTCTTCTTTGTGCGGATAAATAAATATTCAGTCGGAGATAATCCTAAGCTTCGAAAGAGATGGGGTCACTGTGGTAGTTGACTTCGTCGCGTTTTTGTTTTTCGTCTTATGCTCATTTTTCAGTTTAGCAATTGTCTCTATTTTGCTTGTAAGTTAGTCAAGTTCTAACCCCTTTTGCTCTTACTTTCTGTTTTGCAGATTATAGCAGCATTGACAGGTTCCCGATAGATTTATTTGATCTTCACGCCGATTTCATTACCGAGAAGTGCAGTTGGACGGAAGATTTCACTTTGCGCCGTGTTCGAGAAGCACTCAGTCATCGTTTCGGAACGCAACTCCTAACCCCACCACCAGAACTGTCGAGCAATGGAAAGAGATTAACCGCACGCGAGAAGAGAGATGCCGCGAATAGAGTGAACACTACTACGAGAGCCCCGCAAGGAACTAGATCTAATGATGCGCCAAGGTCGCGTCGTCCTGAGGTTGATCGCAATATTGCTGTCTATTATGGTCGTCGTCATGATTCGCCGCCAGGGAGTCGCGATGTTTCAAATACAGATCAAAAGCGCGCTCGAGATGATAATAGGGAAACTATCGGTCCAGGAGACTTATTTAGCGACGGGAGTATGGCGGCGACAAAGATGTCGAAGATTGTGTTTCCTGGGAATGAATTTCCTCCTCCACAAGACATGTCGAAGAGAGACATTTACAGAAAGGTGGCCCTTCATAGCATGATGGTACGTATTTCTGTCGATCTTTACAGTATTGTCCATTTTGCTTTGCTTCGGTCAACGAGCTTACCAAGGGGTACGAGACGGATGCCGCCTCGCAGAAACGTCATCTTACTAGTGCTCAGGAACTATGTGATGGTTATAAGAGAAAACGCCATCAAGCAGAGGTTCGAGTTGCTACCTTGGAAGTTGCTGTGAAAGAGACTGAGGATCAGCGCCGCAAGATAGATGGCACATTTTCAGAGGCTGAGGCTAAAAAGAGGCGCTTGCAGCAAGAAGTCTCCAATCTGACTGCTTGTTTGGATGATGCAGCCAGGCTTCAGGATGCAGCCTTTCAGAAAGCTGTTGATCGGGCGAAGCACGAGCTGACAACAGAGTATAAGTCGAGGATGGGGCGAGCGAAAGAGAAGCTTAGGATGCTCAACGACAAGCCCTGAACTGACATGTTTGATTTTATCCAAGTTCAGAGCAACATTGAGTTTTTGGGATTGCTTCAGAGTGACAAGGCGCCCGATCTTAGTGAGGAGCTTGTTGAACTTAGAAAACAGGAGGAAGGATTATCGCAGGCAGAGGAGATTTTTGGGGAGCATATGCGCGAACTTGAGGAGATCCTTAAGACTCCACGATCTGGTGGAGGAGCTCCTGTTGCAGCGGACCCTATTCGCCAGGTGACTCATCCGGCTTCGAGTTCTTCTGGTTCGTCTGGTGATGAGGATTTGTCAGACTCTGAAAGTCAGACAGAAGTTGTTGAGATTACGCAGACTGCCTACGTACGATG
The DNA here is from genome assembly GCA_963576765.1 of Draba incana. Taxonomy (NCBI): domain Eukaryota; kingdom Viridiplantae; phylum Streptophyta; class Magnoliopsida; order Brassicales; family Brassicaceae; genus Draba; species Draba incana. Next base: position 3,098,924 of record OY755216.1, on the reverse strand, counting down.
AGCTGCCTACATACCCTTTGCAGGGATCAAGCCGCCTCGTAGTTCAAGTGAAATACTTAGTGATAGTATTTCTTTAGGTGAGATGCGTTCCAGGACCTGGGAATGGGAGTGCCTGCCATGGTGGCGATTTCGTAGACGCTTGGTCTAACTACCTTGTTAACTCTGTAAGGCCCTTCCCAGGTGGTGCCGAGTTTACCAGCGTTGTGTTCTGCCGTGTTCTGGAAGACTTCTCGCAAGACTAAGTCACCTTCATAAAAACGTCGGATGCGCACTTTAGAATTGTAGTATCTGGCCGCTGTGTGCAGGTAGTTGGTAATCCGAGTCGATGCTTGGTCCCGACGCTCGTTGATGAGGTCCAGCTCATCGAGTAGGAGGAGACGGTTGACTTCTTCTTCCTGTGAAAGTAGCATTCGTCGCACTCCCGGAAATGGCACTTCGACTGGAATGACGCACTCTGTCCCGTAAACCAAAGCAAATGGAGTTTCGCCGGTGGCTTCCTTTGGTGTGGTGCAGTAAGACCAGATGACACCATCTAACTCGTCGGCCCAGCGACCCTTCTTCTCGTCGAGGCGCTTTTGGAGACTGGCAATCAATGTTTTATTGGTTGATTCTGCCAAGCCGTTACCCCGTGGTCGTCGCGGAGTAGACTTGTTAAGGCGTATCTTCCATTTTTCACAAAATCCTTCGAAACGTCCTGATATAAACTGGGACCCATTGTCTGTGATGATCTCGTAAGGAACGCCATGTCTGCAGATGATGTTTTTCCATACAAAGTGCTCCACCTGCGCGTCTTTTATAGAGATGAACGCTTCTGCTTCAACCCACTTTGAGAAGTAGTCTGTAAGCACAAGTAAGCATCGTCGTTGTCTTGAGGGGTGCAGAGGGCCAATAATATCCATACCCCATCTCATAAATGGATAAGGAGAGGTGATTGAAGAGAGCAGCTCTGTTGGCTGATGGATCTTAGGAGCGTGGCGTTGACACTTGTCGCACTTGGTGGAAAACTTCACACAGTCTTTGATCATTGTCGGCCAGTAGTACCCGTGGCGCTTGATTTTTAGTGCTAGTGCTTGTCCTCCGGAATGATTGCCGCAAGAGCCATTGTGAACTTCATGCATGATTTTGCGAGCTTCTTTTCCTTCGACGCATATTAATAGTGGTCCAGAAAAGCTCCACTTGAATACGTTGCCGTCTAATAAAATATATCTGGCTGCTTGGGCTCTCAGCTTGCGAGCCGCCCATTTATCGGTGGGTTTCGTGCCATCTTCAACGTATCTGCGAATGTTCTCAAGCCAGCGTGTATCGCAACCATACTCTGATTCAGGTGAATCTTCTTCCATTGCAGTTGCTTTGTTTGCCTCGGAGGGGTCTGCGTTGGCATTGACTTTTTTTGGTGGGGAGTGGGAATCTTCATCCATTGCAGCTACTTCTTGGTCGATTTGAGGCGCAGTTGAAGGACTATTGGGTCCAACTTCACTAGGGTCGACTGAATCATTTTCGATGTCCACCTCATAATCCGGCTCTCGTCGTCTGTCAAGTAGAGATTCGCTTTTTTCGACTTCGCTTATCAGGCGCCGTCTGCTTGGCTTGCTTGGCTCCTTGAGATCGAGTTTGGATGTTAACCACTTCTGGAATAGGGATACTTGGATGCTCTATAAACTCCACTGGGATGATTCGCATTAATTCTGGGTCGGAGGTTGAAGCGAGGACTGCGAGGGCATCAGCAAGGGTGTTATCGCTTCTAGGAATCCGAGTAAGTGTGAATTTTGTGAATTGAGAGGCCAACTCCTGGACAACTTTAAGGTACGCTTCCATGCGTTCGTCCTTTGTAGCGTATTCACCGCTGAACTAGTTTGCAACAAGCTGAGAGTCACAAAATGCGTGAATGTGGTCGAGTTTAAGTGCGTGTGCAAGTCACATGCCGGCTATAAGGGCTTCATACTCTGCTTCGTTGTTAGATGCTCGGAATCCAAGGCGGAATGACTGCTCTAGTATTTCGCCAGCGGGTAATGTTAAGCGAATCCCGACTCCTGAACCAGTTTTAGATGATGACCCATCGACATGAAGTTGCCAGACTAGGCTTAGACTTCTTTAGCGATTGCCTCTTCCGGAAGCTCAATTAGAAAGTCAGCTAGGACTTGTGACTTTGCGCATGTTCGCCCGCGGTACTCAATGTCATACTCGCTTAATTCGATTGCCCACTTAGCCAATCGTCCAGACTGACTAGGGCTGTGCAAGACAGAGCGGAGAAGGAGGGTGCTCAGGACCACGATTGAATGTGACTGAAAGTATGGCCTCAGTTTTCTTGCAGACATAACCACTGATAAGGTTAGCTTCTCCATTTGTGGATATCTTGTCTCGGCGTCGGTCAGAGTTTTACTAACGTAAAAGATTGGATTTTGCTCGCCTCTCTCCTCACGAATGAGCACTCCGCTTACTGCAGTATCGGAAACTGCGGTGTAGAGAAACAAAGGTTCTCTTACTATTGGCTTTGCGAGTACGGGCGGCCTTGCTAAGTAACCTTTCAGCTGCTGGAATGCCTCCTCGCACTCCTTTGTCCATTCAAACTTCTTATTTCCGCGCAAAGTATTGTAGAAAGGTAGGCACCTATCTGTGGATCGCGAAATGAAACGATTTAAGGCAGCTATTCGTCCTGTGAGCCGTTGTACTTCTCTTTGGGTTTTTGGTGACGCCATTTGGATAAGAGCGTTGATCTGCTTTGGGTTTACTTCGATGTCTCGGTGGGTTACTAAGTAGCCTAAGAATTCACCGGAAGTGACTGCAAATCTGCACTTTCTCAGATTCAGCTTCATGTTGTGCAAATTTAGCTGCTTGAAACACTCTTCCAAGTGTGCTACGTGATCTTTTTCTTCCAGTGATTTGACAAGCATGTCGTCTATGTAGACTTCCATGGTGTTTCCAAGTTGTTCCGCAAACATTTTGTTTACAAACCCATAAACAATGACATGCCCAAGATTCCCAAGTTGCGTGTTCGAATGTATGCGGCAACATTTTGTTTACAAGCCTTTGGTACGTTGCTCCAGCATTTTTTAGGCCAAAAGGCATCACCTTGTAGTAGTAGATTCCGCGATCTGTGATGAATGTTGTCTTCTCTCGGTCCTCTGGGTTCATCATGATCTGATTATACCCGGAGAAAGCGTCCATAAACGTCAGCAACTTGTTTCCTGCTGTAGCTTCCACCAATCGGTCTATGTGGGGGAGTGGAAAGCTGTCTTTCGGACAAGCTTTGTTGAGGTCTGAAAAGTCTATGCATACTCTCCACTTCCCATTTTTCTTCTTTACAACGACGGGATTTGCTAACCAGTCGGGATACTCCACCTCGGTGATTGATCCGACTCGCAGGAGCCTCTCTACCTCATCGTTTACAGCCTTTGCTCTCTCTATCTCGAGTTTGCGTCTCTTCTGCTTAACAGGTTTAAAAATTGGGTCGACATTCAACTCATGGCAAGTCACGTTGATGTCGATTCCTGGCATATCTTCTGTTGTCCATGCAAAGTGTTGATGTTCTTCTTGAGAAACGAGAGAAGGTCGTCCTTGATCTTTTCGTCGAGTTTAGCACCAATTTCTACGCATCTTTCCGGATGGTCGTCGTCTATGCATACTGAGATAACGGGATCACAGGTGGGTTGGGTTTCTTCTAGGCGATCCTCGTTGAGCTGTAGCTGCTATAAGAGTTTAGAGAGCTCTTTAACCGGCTCTCTATTCGTCTTCATCTTCTTACGCTGTGTCTGGGCACCAGGTTCTGTTACTAGATTACGGAGCTTATGCTCAACGAGGAAACAGTTCCGAGACTCTCTTTGACATCCCCAAATAGTTTCCACACCATTAGGAGTTGGGAACTTGAGGCATAGGTGATAGGTAGATGGCACAGCGCGCATTGAGTTGATCCAGGGAGTGCCCAGGATCACGTTGTAGATGGTTGGGTGATCGGCTACTGAAAATTCTGCGATTTTTGTTATTCCACCAGCTTCGACAGGAAGTTTTATGGTCCCTATTGTTAAGGTTGTCTCAGAGAAACCAGTAACTGGCTTTGGTCTCCCTTCTAGAGTGGAGAGGTCAACACCCATCCTTAGGAGCGTTTCACGGAAAATGACATCCAACGAGCTTCCTGTATCGATGAGGATGCGGGACGTGTTGCAATTGTTGACAACAAGCTTGAGGACCAAAGGGTCGTTATGGGGGTGATCAATACCTGCTGTCTCTGCTTCTTCAAAAGAGATTACATCGTTTGGTAATTTAGACGGCTCAGACAGATTCTTGCTAACTTCGGCTCTCCGCTGGTAGGTTTTGATAGAAGCTACAGTATCCGAGCAGTAACGAGATCCTCCCATGATTATTAGTATCTCTGGACGAGCTTCGCCTCCTGGTGGCTCGTTGTTTCTCCTCCTTAGTGCGGGTTGCTCGCCTTGCGCAGGCTGCTGCTTGTTGGTTTCCATCTCGAAGTCCTTGATTTCGATGTTGCCTTTAAGCTTCCCAGCGGCTAGCGCGGCAGCGAGTTTTGAACCAAGAATGCGGCATTTCACCGTTGAGTGCCCAAAGGATTTGTGATGTTCGCAGTATGCCTCTTCGTCGAAGCTGCTCTGTTCTCTTGTCCATGTGTTTGACCAGCTACCGCGGCCTCGACTACGGCCGCGACCTCGGCCTCGTCCCCCACTATAACCTTGGGATTCCACTTGGTAATTATGAGCGCCCTTGGATTTGTGATGCACGAATCCTGATCCCTGGTTACTCTTCTTAGCTTACGGCTGAACTTGAGTAGGTGGAAGGTGAGGCATAGACTTTGATTTCCCTTGAGCTTGGGCGAAAATACTCTTTTCGTCTTCAACTGTCGCGAAGTCAGTTGCTCGATGTAAAGCGTCATGAATTGTCACGGGTTTATTCAAGATTATTTCTCTCCAAAACTCGGAGTCATGTCGTAGTGACCTCTTGAGCGCCTCAAGCGCATTTTTGTTACTGATACCTTCAACTTTAGATAGCACTGTCTTGAAGCGCTCCATGAAGCTTCTTAAAGTTTCGTTTTGACCTTGTTGCAAATTCCAGAGATCCGCGTCGGATGTTTCTGGTTCAATGAAGATGGCGTAGTGCTTTAGGAATGTTGCGGACAACTGCTTGAAGTTATCAATGGAGTTCCTTTCCAGCTTTGAAAACCATTGAAGTGCTGCTCCCTTAAGGTGCTCCACGAAGAGAAGGCAGCGCCCAGCATCTTCTTCGTCTTCTCTGAAGTTGGCTCGTCCTAGCGCAATCGTGAATGCCGTCAAGTGTTCCGACGGATCTGTTTTGCCTTCGTAGAAAGGCACTTTGAGTCGTCCTGGATCGGAGAATTTGACTTGCCTGATGCGATTTGTGAAATGGGTGTTTTGGACCTCTGCGAGTACTCGATCGAGTTCGGGTGCTTTGCTGACCGCTTTGTGTAACTCGGACCGAACGTCCCTCATTTCAGCGGCCGCCCGCTCTATGCTCCGTCGAATCTCATCCAACTCAGCCTTCTGAGCCTGGAAAACTGCATGTCGCTCCTCTTCGACCTCGGACTGCTCTAACCAGGTTACATTGTCTTCTTCATCGTCGAACCCTTGCTCCTGCTCTGCGTTCGCGTTGCTTCGTTCAGTGTTTATCGTCGCTCTTCCAGTAGCGATGTTCCTAGTGTTGCGTTCAGCTCTCAGATTTTCTGAGTTATTTATCGCAGTTGCTGTGACATTCGGCCGCTCCGTTTCAGTTTGAGCAATTGCTCCTTGCTCGCCTTGCGGGGTTAGCGGAGGAAGAGGTTGACGTTGCCCTCTTGGTGGCCTGATTGGAGTTGCGAAGTCCAGAGACGTCGGAATTATATGTGCTGCGGGCTGTCTGAACATTCCTGCTCTTCTGTTTCTTACCCGATTCGTTGTTGCGAGAACGCGTAGCTCTTGATTGGTTTTTTATTGCTCCTCTGTCTTCTTGAGTAGCGTCTCCAGCATCGTCTTCATACCAGTGAGGAACTCGGACGTTACTGCTGTGACTGTTTTTGCTGGAGTATCAGGAACAATCAATGCGTTGTTTGTCGCTTCTCTAGTTCCAGCGTTGTTGTCTCTCGATCCGTCGCTGGTGTTGTTGTGATTCTGTTGATTGGTTATGCGTTGCTCTTCAGCGATGCGTTGTTGCTCGGCAGTGAGTTGTTGACTGTTGTTTCCAGACATCCTTGCTTGCGTAGTTGCACTGTGATCTTCTTGTGTAAGAATGTCTTGTTGTTCCCCTTAGTCGGTGCCAAATTGTAGGAGTCGTAACTCGCACAATTGAATTTGTAGGGTTGTCGAGGAAATGCAAGACTTCCGAGTTAATCACAATGCAGAGAATGTAACACTTGCGTTTGCTGTTAAGAAAAGCTTTATTCCTTTTGATGCGAAAAATCTGATCCCCTTTCTGGGTGAATACAATGAGCTATTTATAGCTTTTTAGACTAGGGCTAATAATACATTTGGGTCAGGCCCATTAAGCATTTAAATGATAATTGGCCAATATTATTATTAAGCCCATTTTAATTATGGATTTAATAATATTATGGGCTTATTTTGGATTGGGCTTCTACAAGCCCGTTCATGATTTCATCTGGACTTGGCAGAATTGTTCTTGTCGTTACATCAATCTCTTAGGGTGGAATCCGACCCCTACAATAGCTTTAAGCACAATTTCTTTGGGTGTGAAGCATCGATTACTGAAGATCCTTTGGTTTTTGGACAACCATAGATTCCAGTTGATCTATGGGGCCAAAACCCCCTTGTCTAACCCAACTGGTGGCAAGGTGTTCTAGAGTTTGTGAGTCCAGTAGATATTTCCATCGCCAGGGAGGAATCGAATCTTGGGAAAGCTGCTTACCATGTCTCCTTAGCAAAAGAGCTTAAAAACATCAGGTGTAGAACATATTTTGATCCTGAACATTGGCAGTATTTTGCTTCTTCCACTATATTCCTGATCAATATTTGTTCTCCCACAAGTAGAGCTCCTTGTATAGATTTCCATAAGAAGAGTTTTACTTGTAAAGGAGCTTTTACTTTCCAGACCAGATTGTTCCAGTTCACCTCCAAGGTATTACTCTGTTTGAGCCCTTTCTCATTTTCTTCTCTTGCTACAAGGTATCCCGATTTAATAGTATAGGCTCCAGTCTCACTCTTCAGCCATACTCTCTTATCTGGAGCTCCTAGTAGACTAGGTTTTAGAGCTAGAATCATTTTTTATAGCTGGGGAGTAGTGTTTGAATCAGCTCTTCATTCCATTCTGATGAGTGTTCATGAATTAGATCACTGACTTTAAAATGTTTGGCTGCTTCAGGTGCAGGTCCCATCGGTTGAATCCTTGCATTGGTTGATAGCCACACCTCATTCCAGATTTCTATTGATGTTCAATCTCCTATAGTCCAACCTAGCTGCTTAAGGAGTAAGTCTCTTCCTATTATCAAACTTCTCCAGCAATGTGAAGCTACTGATGGCACTTTACATTCTAGGAATGAGGACTCCTTGCAGCATTTTCCTTTGAGGATACGTGAAAGCAGGCTATTTGGTGAGGTAATCATTCTCCAGCTCAGCTTTGCTAGTAGAGCATCGTTAAAGTTGTTAATGTCTTTGAAACCAAGGCTTCCCATGCATTTTGATTTTGTCATTTTCTCCCAGGCCACCCAACTGATCTTTCTCTTATCAGGATTTGAGTCTCACCAAAATATGGTCAAGGCTGACTGACGCTTGCATAAAGATTAAGGTAGTTTGAAGCAAGTCATCGCATAAGTTGGCATCGCAATCAGCACACTTTTTTGCAAAACCAGCTTTCCAGCACTAGATAGAAGCTTTGTAGCCTAACTAGCTGTTTTTTGCCTAATTTTATCAACTATGGAATTAAAAAGATCCTTTTTTTCCTTCCAAAATATTCTCCAAGCCCAGATACTTTCCCACTCCTACTTCTTTGTCAATCTTGAGAATTCTTTTCATTAAACAAAAAGCGTTAAGATACCATATTTATATTTTTAAATAGATTAGACCATGATTATCGCTAAGCTGTTATCCAGTCTCTTAATTATAATATTTTAACAATTTTTATTTAGTTTTTTTATTTATTTAATTAACTAAATTATTAAAAGAGGACTGAACCAATCATATATAACCAGGTATATATACTCACTTAAAAACGTTCCTTCCGTCTCCATGGGAAGAGACGTGTGTTACCAAAAGTTCCTAACTTTTTATTATTTTAAATCTTTTATCTCTTAAAGACTCTTTAACAAACGCCCGTTAATCATTTAACAAACGCCCGTTAATCATCCTCTTAGTTAAGTGTTATCTACAATTGTGTAAATTTTTGGTTTGATTGTTTGTTTTATGCGTATGATTGCAGCTGTTTTCTTGCTGGACTTTGCTTCATACTGATTTGATTGCTTCTTGTCCTACACATGCAATATTATATATTAATTAACTTGAGCTTAAACAACCGTGGTGACAAAATGAAAAAGTAAGACCACATGGGTCAATTTCTAGTAGTAGTGCTCATCTCCTTTTTGAAGACTGGACTCATAAAACTTGTACAAGATTATTTTTAATTTGTTTTCTTATTCACTGGACAATTAACGTGTCGTGAACAAAAAAATGAACCTAATTTACTATAATACTTTTTTTTTTGTAAAACTGGTGTATGGTTTTTTTTTTCGGGATGAATATGTATTTCTTGCATTCATCAAGAAGAATGTTTTTATGTGGCTCAATCTAGTTGTTTCCTTCAATTTTCTTGCGCTTTTGTTGTTAGACTTTGATTTTTCTTTTTGAAAAAGACTTAGACTTTGGTTTGGGTGTCTCATGCATGTATCTTGAATTTAATAAAAGAGTAAAAAAATCATCACGACCAACAACAAAAAACATGGTCCCAAACGAAGGTAAAATAACTATATAACATACACATTATTTCTCATTTGTTTTAACAAAGTTTATTATTAATATAATAGATATCAAAGTATTTTCATTTTTTAAAATCAATTTACTGTTTCAATGTTTTCAAGAATTTTAGTAAGAAGACCTATTGAAAATAGGAAGAAAACAATATATGCCCATCTCCTTATGTTGGAAATTTAGTTGCTCATTTGCAAATAAATAATTTCTTAATAGGAAAGCATGTCACTGCCAAATAATTGTTCTCATCTCCTTCTCTTCATCTCTTGGAAATGTGATAAGAACATTGCTCATATCTTTTTTCTTTTTCTTTTTTGGTTGAATATACTAATTTTCTCGTTTCAATATTCTCAAACTATTTTCCAAAAAATCTTCAATATCAGTAAAGAGGAATAAACTTGTTCTTTTTAGTTTAAAAGGAATTCGTAATTCACATCATTGCTGTTGGCATTTCATTATTACCATTAATTTTCTCAATTTTAGTAGTATATATAATCAAATATCAATAAGGCGACAAACTAAGAGAGTGCCAACTAGCTATAAGGTTTGTTTTTGAGTTTTAATTGATATCTTATCACAAACTTCATCGGCCAAATATTGTGAAAACTTGTTTCTGCGAAAAGACAGTGTCACAGTAAAGTTAAATAGAGACTGATAGAAATTGAATGCATTTTGGGAAAAAAATGACACATACTATTTACCAGTCAAAATATTTGCATTTAGAAAGGAAAAAAGTATCTTGGCTATGATTTGTTCTTACTAAATAATAAATCTTACTATATATTTCATCTATTATCTTTCATGATATGTTTTACAAGTGTTTTTGTTTTATTTCATTTGATTCTATACAACATATTTATATATATTTAACTAATATTTATACTTATGTGTATTGGGCATTATTTTCTTATTATATTGGTTGAACTTTTCAGTGAAATCTTAAGTAATTTTTATGCAGAAAAATATAAAACTATATATAATCTTTTATTAATTTCCACGTTGTTTAATTTTAACACGACTAAGCAAACGGAGTCAATATATATTACAAACACGAAGCAAAAGATAAGATTAGAATTTTTCTCAGATAAACAAAGATAAGATTTATTAATACGACTTAGCACACAAGTACAAAATTGTAAAAACTCTAAGAGCATCATTATATGAATAAAACTCATTAAAATAATTGTGAATGTGCTTTTTCTTATATTACCGGTTCTAAAATTGAAGCCTATCTATACGGTAAATATAAGTTACGTGGCAACTTGTGATTGGTCGACATAAAAAAAAAAAAACTTAACGAAACTTCCGATCAAAATCAAATTTTTATCAGAAAAAAATCAAATAAAAAAAAAACTTAACGAAACTTGTGAACGGAAACACGAAAAACGAATCGATTCAACAGAAGAAGAAGACGCAGATCGGAAAAACAATTTTTTTACCGATCGGAAGAAGAAGAAGAAGAAGAAGAAGACAGATTTTGTTTAATAGAAGACAGATCGGAATCAGGAAAAACCGACCGGAGGAGAAGATAACCCAACTTTGTAATTATCAAAGATTTTGTAAAGTTTTTTTTTTCAAAAAAAAAATAATAATAAAAAATGCACTACAGTAAAAAAATTTTTTTATCATTTTCTTTGGAAAAATTTACTTGATAAAAATATAATAAAAATAGGATCTATTTATATCTGGAAGATTCATTTTTAACAATAGAACCAAATCCAGGAAAACAATTTGGACATGATCAAGATTACAACTGAGTATTCCTTATTACAACTGAGTATTCCTTTCCATTTATGAATACGAAATCTATGTTGTTGACAAAAAAAAAAAGAATATGAAATCTATGTTTTAAATGTTTTTGATTTTTGAAATTTCATATTTTATTTATTGAAATTACTATGTTTTCAATTTGAAGAAAATAAATTTTACTTACTATAAAATACAAATTCATCAAATATTTTTTTTAATTAGAACTCCACTATATTTACCACCTATAATCACCCAAAAAAATACCAAATTAAATTTAAGTAAATATACAATTCCCCATACACTAAATAATATAAAAAATTTATCTTCCTTCATCATATTAACTGCCTATAATGATCCCTTAGGGTCTAATGTGGTGTTCTTATAATATAAAATTATTAAAATGGTTGTACAATAAAAAAAGAGAGTGTTTTTGTGGGGTATATTGAAATATAAAATTAATAAAATTTGAGTAAAGAGAGTAGAAAGTGTCTAAAAGAAAGAAAGAGTGTCTAAAATTAGATATTTTGGAGAGTGTTCTTAAAAGGAATAAAAAGTGTTTAAATATTAAATTAATAAAAATTGAATAAAAAGATGAAAAAGATGTATAAAATTGAGTAAAAGAAAGAGAGAGTGTGTGTTTTAATAATTTTATATTATAATAACAGAATTACCATTTAACATGGCCTAAAACTGGTTCAAACGTTTTACGTTATGGATAAAAAGTTACGAAAGCACGTGAGGTGTGCGAGCGATTTCTTTTTGTTACAAACATACATACAAACATAGCAATCGTACCTGGACGTACATGCAGACCTCGCAGGATATGTTAACAGCGAACTTAGCCACGATGTTGACCACATTCAAAACTAAACTTTACACACACACAAAAAAACTTTACACACATATATAGGCCTATATCAATACAATTACGTGTGAATCTAAGCAATAATCATGGGTACATTCAGAAAAGACTATGGACAAAAAAGGCTCCTGAGGTTTAATTGTATTAACAAATATAGGAAAAAGTAAGAACCCAAAATGGAATATGGTGACCTGTTATGCATGAATGATTTAAATTGGAAATAAATATTTGGTTATTAGAATCTTATATATTATTTGAGAAGCATTTTGGGAGTACTTTGCTTAGGTGTCATCACCACAATTTTTGGAGCTTTTTATTTTTGATTTATTCAATAATTTTATCCTAATTGCCAAACACATTGCTTTCTTAATTAACTAATGTTGATTACTCTTAACCTAAATGTCAAACATATTGAAATAATCATAAACTTGCCAAAATCGAAATATTTTGAAATTATATACTTGCCAAAAAAAAAAAATATATATATATATATATATATAATCAACAATTCAAGATTGAAATCATAAAACTAATTGTGAACAAAAATAATATATATTCCAAAAGTATATTATGAGATGAAATGAATATATTTTATTATATACATTGACTAAGAAAAACAGTTAATTTTGAGTATTATAAAATTAAATGAATACATTTGAGGTTATATACATTAACCAAAAAATTAAAACCAAAATTTTTAATTATTTCACGGGTGGAATACATTTCTATTCTAAACAATAACAAAATTTCAAAATATAAAGCAGATTTTAGATTCCGCATAACAAATAACCAAAAAATGGTACTTGGTTTTTAATTCAAACTATATTGAATTATTCGCTAATCATATTATCCCGCGTATAACGCGGTTAACTTTCTAGTATACTATATTTGCTTGTAATTTCTGTCTTTTCTTTTTTAACTGTTCCTCTATCTATCTAGACATGATATGTATGTCTATACATTTCCACGTAGATGACGTATATTACTTAGATAAATCCTCTATATAAGAAAGAGAAGATCGAGTTAATCTCTCTTTGTATATCACTTTGAAATCTCAGAAAGACCAAACAAAAGAGAGAGAAACAAAAAACAAGAAAGTAAAAGAGAGCTAGAGAACACAAAAATGGTTAGGGGTTCTTGTTTCTTTATCATCCTTCTGATAGTCTTGTTAGCAAATGCGAGTGATTCTCGAATATTAGATCGACATAGTTTTCCCGATGGTTTCATTTTTGGAACGGCCGCATCAGCTTTTCAGGTACTCTTATGATTTTCTTTTTAGTTTGTAAACGAACGAAGTCATTTTGTTTGTCAATCATATAATATATACAAAATCACAAATAATTAATAATTCTATTAAGTCATTCTAACGATAAAACAGTTCTAAAACTCTTTCAGTTTATTTTTAAATTATTAATCTGTTTTTGCTTGATGATTCTTCATTCTATTTTTTTTACAATTTCTAATCTATATATTGTAGTAATAAAATAAACATTTTTTAAAACTTTTCTAATTATTATTTTATAATGAAAATGAATGTGATTTAATAATCCTCTCGAGCGAGGTCTTTTTTGTTAAGGGATTTGAAATGAAGTTATAATGTTTGATTAGGGGACAAAAGAACCTCTGCTTTACAAAATTACATCAGTTTACCGTAATTTATTTTCGACCATTCTATCATTTTAACCAAAAAAAACGTAAGAACTAAAGAATCCCGAATTATCTAGTTATTTAAATTAATGTTTTGTTATTATTTTATGCAGTACGAAGGAGCAACAGACGAAGGTGGCAAGTCTCCAACTACATGGGATCACTTCAGCCGCACATATCCAGGTCTGGCCGATTTGATCGACAAATGGATACCAACATGACTAAAAAGCTTATGATTTTTGAACCAAAAAAGAAGCTTACGATTATTGTATAATTTTTTTTTTTTTTTTTCTGAATAATACTTTATTGATCTTAACTTCTTGTATAAAATCTTTGACTGCAGAAAGAACCAAAATGCACAATGCTGATGTAGCAATTGATTTTTATCATCGTTATAAGGTACTATCTGTAATCGATCATTTATTCAGCATCTATACACTTAGAAAATTTTCATGATATGCCACTTTTGGCATGTCATTTTATATGTCATCATTTGAAAATCTTTGCAATAATGTCATATTTTTTATAACTTAAATTTTCTATTTTTTTGTTTGAATTAACTATTTTATATTTAGGGTATAGTTTTTGGAAGTACAGTTTAGAGTTTAGGTTTTGAGAGAGTTTTTAATGATTTTGTATTTAGTCTATAAAATGTGGTATGTTTGTAATAAATTTTCAAGAGTGGCATATTAGAAAAAAATATTTTTAAATGTGGCATATTTGTAATTAGTAGAAATTAATCTTATTAATATCTAAATCTAAAACTATTACATGAGTCAAATAAAAATTATTTATCAGATTTGTTTCCCCAATTTCGTAGATATTGAGTCAAATTAAGAACAACTTTCCAACTAAGTCAATATAATTTCTTAAATGTCGGTACACTGAACTTAGACTCGTGTATAATATTGTTTTTGTTTTGGTAAATTGATTTTTTGGGTAATAATATATATTTTTTTTATACACGACAAAAAAAAACAAAAAAACAGGATGACGTTAAATTGATGAAAGAGCTAAACATGGATGCTTTCAGATTCTCAATCTCGTGGGCCAGATTAATTCCAAGTAAGTTTTTTTTTTTGTCGTTATTCCAAGTAAGGTTTACTAACTTTTCTTGGTTGTTAATGATTATATTATTTATAACAATTTTTTATACGAATTATTTATGTCATGAATTTTTAACTTATCTATAGGTGGAAAGCTAAAGGATGGAGTAAACAAAGAAGGTGTACAATTCTACCATGATCTCATCGACGAACTTCTTGCTAATGGTAAGATAAAAAATTCACTAGTAAAGTGTCAAAATCGTTTAGCGAAAAAGAAAAGAAGAAGATGTGGTTATAACTAAAATAATAAAAAATAATCTTATTATTGATGCTATCGGTAATATTATATGGTGTGACAAATATGTAGACATACAACCTTCAATGACGCTATATCACTGGGACCATCCACAATCTTTGGAGGACGAATATGGCGGCTTTTTAAGCCCCAAAGTCGTGTAAGCCTACTAAATAATATTCAAATTCTTGTTAAATAATATTATTGTACAAACGATTGATTTAGTTAATTTCTATGACTTTTATCAAAACAGAGAAGATTTTCGAGATTTCACAAGAATTTGTTTCGAAGAGTTTGGAGGTAAAGTTAAGATGTGGACAACGATCAATGAACCGTATATCATGACTGTGGCGGGTTACGACCAAGGTAACAAGGCGGCTGGACGATGCTCAAAATGGGTGAACGAAAAGTGCCATGCCGGTGATTCGAGTACTGAGCCTTACATTGTTTCACATCACATTCTTCTTGCTCATGCCGCTGCGGTAGAAGAATTCCGAAAATGCCAAAAAACTTCGCATGATGGCCAAATTGGGATAGTATTGTCACCACGATGGTTCGAACCATATCATTCAGCCTCTAATGCTGATAAAGAAGCAGCGGAACGAGCTCTTGCCTTTGAAATTGGATGGTATATTAGTTATCTTATCCTAATAATTTTAGTAATTTTTCTAATATTCATCATTTATATAGTCTTAATTTTTATTCTATATGTATATAGGCACCTTGATCCATTGATTCATGGAGATTACCCAGAGATAGTAAAAAAATATGGAGGAAATAAATTACCTTCGTTTACCGCGGAACAATCAAAGATGTTGAAAAATTCATCAGATTTCGTCGGAATAAATTACTATACAGCGCGTTTTGCTGTTCATACACCTCAAATCGATCCTGAAAAGCCTCGATTCAAGACTGACCATCACGTCGAATGGAAATGTACGTAATCCTTATTGCTATATAAAGGTTGATCCATACAAGTTTTATGGTAAACTAACAAAGTTTATAAATTGCTTTGAAACAGTGACTAACCACAGTGGCCACATCATCGGACATGGGGTACGAAGTTACTTCTTTTTACATAACTATTAATATCTGAATGCGACATATATATAATATCATCCTAAGATAATTAGATTTTGTTATTCTTCAGGATGAAAGGGGCATAATATTGTCACACCCGGAAGGCTTGCGAAAAGTTCTAAACTATATCAAAGATAAATACAATAACATACCGGTCTACATTAAAGAAAATGGTTAGAACTATATTCTGAAATTGTCTTCTTCTTTTTTGATAAAAGAATTTCATTTTATTAGTTGAGTATACTAATGATTTTTTTTCCATTTAATAGACGAGTACTTATAGTTTATATTGATTTCTGAATTTCAGGAATCAATGACAACGATGATAATACAAAACCAAGAGAAGAGATTCTTAAGGACACATTTAGGATTGAGTACCATGACACACATTTCCAAGAACTTCACAAAGCTATAGTGTTAGTTTTTGATCTTTATCTCACAATTTATTTATATAATACGTTTCAATATTCTTCGATCATTTTTATTAATGAAAATTTCCAAAAATATGTTTATAGGGAAGATGGATGTGACGTAAGAGGATATTACGCATGGTCATTGTTGGACAACTTTGAATGGGAACATGGATACACAGCTAGATTTGGTCTTTACTATGTTGACTTTGTCAATGGTCTCAAACGTTATCCAAAAGATTCGGTCAAATGGTTTAAGCGGTTCCTTAAGAGATCGATCGGAGAGAGTAAAGAAGAGGACAATGAAGTGAAGGAAAAGTCACGTGTGGAGCGGAATAAGACTTTGCATGAGCAAGAGGGTTTCGAAGAATCGGCGAGTTTCTTTGTATCTTTTATGGCTACGAACCAATCGAGGAGAGAGGAAGAGAACAATAGTTGTTCGTTTGATTTTCCTACTAGTCATTTTGGTGGTTTGCAAGGAACAGAGAATCCATCGTCATTTCATAGATTTTAAAACCGTTACGGTTAATATGTATTTGTTTAGCAAAAAAAAATGTATTTTGAGGCAAAATCATGTATTTATTTAGATTTTGATTGATGTTATCTATGATATATATTTTTTTTTTTGAGAAAAATAAAGGAAAGAATTAATTTTTTTTTTGTATGGATAAAGATAAGACATGGAAAATCTACATCTTTAACATATAATATTTTTTGATGTCTGGAACTAATTGTTGCTAATATTACATTTATAATGTAAATCATTTTTTTTCAAATAGAGTTAAATTAATGATTTTTGAATACTCTTTCACAAAACCATTAGACCACTATCCAGTTAGAATAAAAAAATATTTGTTTTTGGAAAGACAATGCATGACGGTCGAAGTTAGATCTATATGCTATGTATAAGAGGACGAAAACTATTATCTTCATAATTTTGGTTGTTGTCATTTCAGTTTGTATTCCAACGGTGATACAACACTAATAATAATACAAACTACTAACCTACATATATTTTGATTATCTTATTATATGAATTATATATTTAAAACCTTTTTTGGACTACCTTTTATGTTTTACTGTATCAAACCTAGTAAGAACGAAAATTTTTTAAAGGTTTGGTAACTTGCCGTGCCCTAATCCAAAATCCCGTTGGTGGTTAACAAATTGTATATCTCACCAAAATCACTTTCATCACAAACTGATCCAATATGATATTCAAAACAGCTGGATCTATTTGACATGACAAGTGTCCAGTTGTGGTTTTTCTTCATCATTTGATCAAAAGTCAGAGACGACACAAACCAGTTAGAAGTAAAACTTGTAACTTCAAGAACATCTCGAAAGAGATTCGCTACTCTATCTCGGCTAGAAGGAAGAGGAAGCGATGGAGGATCCTCATGCATTTCCCTTTGGATCCGTTAACATCTAAACCAAATTTATCGTAATCTTGTTTTTATCTTTTTTCATCAAGGTTATTTTGAACCAAAGAATTGCTTTTGTAATCCCTAATCAACTTCATTTATATGATATTTACATTCATAGCAAGAAACAAAAAAACTTGAAACTTTCTTTTTTCTTTTATTGTCAACAAAGCCTATCGCTTGCTTGAACATTGGATCAAAGTCAAAGACGTCAACTAGCTGTCCGAGGTAAAACATTTTTTTTTTTTTGAACTTTTTCATTAAAACTAAATATTATAGTAGGCGGTTTTGTTTTGTTCTGAAATATTGTGGTGAAGTGTCTCTCTTTCTAAGGTCACACTCTAATCTCTTACAATAAACTAACGAAGATCTACCGTGTTGTGTATCAATAATCTTAAATTACACGAAAGTTTAGTAAGAAGCCTGTTTTTAAATTCGAATCGAATTTTTTTTTTTTTTTTTTTGTATTATAGTTTGATTTTGTGATGTCGCTGAATAAAAATTATTTTTAATATTCTTTAGTTACGAAATATTTTTGTATATGAATTTTTATCTTTTATCTAGTAAATATATAATCTTTAGAAAAGATAATCTAAATTAGAGCTGTCAGATGGATCAATCCAACCCGTTTGACCCAACCCGCCATGGGTTTTTTTTTTTTTTGTCCACGGTGAGCTGGCCCATGAAACCCACGGGTCAATACTTCTAGACCCAAACCCAAACCACTAAATACTATGGGTTTTTTGGGCGGCCCATGGGTTTTAATATTTATTGTAAAATAAAAATAAAAATTGGTTTATTTAAAGAAAAAACACCAACAAATTCCAATAAATTCAAAGAAACATAGAAAAATTAAAATCGGACATTATAAATTCATAATGCGTAACTGAAAACCAAAAAACCAAATGAAAAAATTCAAATAAGAAATAATACTAAAAATGATAGAAGTCCATAATTTGAAAAAACATCTGGCTTCCTTGACACGATCAAGGTCATTCTTGCCTACGTTCTTCGGGAGGTATGGTAGGTTCTTTTTCAGGTTCACCATTATCCTCTACATGGATCAAATAAATAGGATAAATAATAAACAAAATTTAGTATATGATTTTGGAAGTTTGAAAAATAAATAAATCTTTACCTTCATAAGCTTCAAATCCGCAACCAGTTTCAACTGCATATTAATACGCTTGTTAAACTATTATTATATTTTAGATATACATTAATTTATATAATAATATATATATATAAACTTAAAACTATATAAATATATAATGTATATAAAAATTGGTGGGTAACCCATTAACCCGTGGTTTTTTATGGGTTTTACCCGCGAAACCCGTTACCCGTTATGGGTCAACCCATGAGACCTTTTTTTTTTTTGGGTTTACATTATTGAACCCATACTTATCCCATGGTGGGATGGGTTGGGTCGGACCCGTGAGTTTTGACCCACTCTGACAGCTCTAATCTAAATCATATGTCAAATGTTTGGATAATTAATATATTTAATTGAATATAGTTAACCTATGTAAGATTTAAGTTTGATGATTCTGTTAACTTTAACTAATTTTTTTTTGATCGACAATTTTTTATATAAAATGAATATGGTATATAAAAAATATTTTCGGCATTAAGTCATTAACCCGTCCAAGGCGGTTGTCGACTCCTTGTTTCTATTTAATTGACTTGTATCAATGTACGTATAGCGTATGGATATTCATGGATGTATGTTTAGAGGCGGCGCATGTAGACTATAGAACAAATGACGTAACTTAAATTTGGGAGGATATTTAGATTGCCGGTTAAAAATAATTTAGAGTGTTGACATGCATATATATGAAAACAATTCGAATTAGCCCATGTCATTTGAGGAAGGGATAATTGTAAAAATGCTACTGTTAAATTATATTTTTTAAACATGCTACTCTTGATTTATTTTTTTACCAACTTGTCATTTATAAATTCGTTTTAAAATTTTAGATCTCAAAATTTTTAATCTTAAAAAAATTTTTGATCACTAACAAACCTTAAACTAAAAAAACTAAACACTAATATAACATAATTATCCTAAACATAAATAATTTTAAAATTTGAAAAAAAATGATAGTGGCTTGTCAAAAATAAAATTTCTTGAAAATTCTCATACTCATGAATCATTTGATCTTTAGAAATGCTAGTAGTTTGGTTTGTCTTCACATTGTACGTGCCATCATCACTCAAATTCTGGTTTGTCTTCACATTGTATTTGCCATCATCACTCAAATTCTTAAGTTTGGCAATCAAAATTTTCGCCACAACCCAAATTTAGATTAAGAAGATTTATATTGCCTGGTTAATTAAGAAACAAAGCCTTTGACCTTAATTCGATTTGAGCAGGTGTGGATTTACCAGATTTACCAAAAATTGCTGCATTTGCAAACCGATAAACCGTCTCGGTTTAATTTTCGACCGGCTGCGAAAGTCGCCTTTCAGAATAACATACTAGTTTGGAGACGGTGAGACAGAAAGCTATGGTGACGTTACCGAAATTGTTGAGAAACGAAGTTCCTAAGCAGACCACTCTTGTTTTGCCATCTCTCTTTACGATCAGATCAATCTCATCGATAATGTTCCTGAAGATTAACTCCCATTTCAAGAGTTATCATTTCAAAATTAGTGATTCATACTCGTAATTTTACTTCTCTCTGATTCATACTCGTAATTTTACTTTTAGGTTGTAAAATGATTAGATTAGTGATGGGTTGGTCTTTGATTTTGCAGATTTGATGAGACGAGATTCTTCATCTTAATTCAGTAATGGAGAATTGTTCTTGAATCTTGAGCAACTAATGAAAGGTTAGAGTTAAAAACATGTTACATTCTTGAATCTTGAGCAGCTAGTGAGAAATTTCACATTGTTTCAAATGAATTTTGAGCTTTATCTGAAAAAAGAAAATAGTGTCCTGCTTTATTTCATTGGTGACAGAAAAAGTTCTCCAAGAACTCAGTGAAGAATCTAACCGCAAGCACGTTGTGATTAAAACATAAAGGTACTAGAAAAAATGTTGAACTGAATTTTTCTTTCGATGCGCCTTGCTTCTAACCATGGTACTCGCTCTCTCTCCATGTTCAACTTATGTACTAAATAGCTAGTTTGGTCTTTCATTTTTCTCTTCAACAGAACATTTTTAAGGATTTGACTTTAGAAGGTTCTTCTTATCAGCTGAGAAGATTATTCGAGCCGGGAAAGTGTTTAGACCTCATCGAATACTCTTTTGTGAGTTTGGAGAAGAAAGAGTCTTCCCTCTCTAGCAGTTTTGCAGGTGAGTCAAACTCCGCGATACGTCCTGCTCATGAAAAATGGTTTAGACCACATCCCTATGTGTGTGTATGTATGTGAAAACACTTGAATATTGTTCTTACCATCACTTAGAACCAGAACAAGATCACTCTCGATCACTGTGTGGATTCTATGCGCTATAGTCACCACTGTCCGATCTTTAAACTCTTGACTAATGATCTTCTGTATCACAACATCTGTTGCAGAATCAACCGAAGCAGTGGCTTCATCGAGCACGAGAATGTTGCTTTTCTTCAATAACACCCTCCCTAGACAAACTAACTGCCTTTGTCCGACGCTCCAATTCTCTCCGTTTTCAACCACTGGTACAATACATTCAAGAATATTAGTATTCATAATCCGAAACATTCTAAATAGAATCTACAAAAGACTCGCCTATAGAATCTAGCTTCCCGTCCTTCGCACGAAGAATTTCTCCCAATTGGCATTTATCAAGAGCCTACATTGCATTAGAATGTTTTGTCAAAGTTAATTCAGATAAGAATTACAGTGACCAATTTTTTTTTACCTCCCATATTTCGCGGTCAGTGTACTGAGCTAGAGGGTCTAGATTGACTCTAATTGTTCCATCAAACAATGCTGGATCTTGTGGAATAATCCCAATTCTTGATCTCAAGTCGTGTAGACCAATCTTGGTAATATCCACATCATCGATAACTATTGTTCCTTGACTTGGTTCAACAATCCTAAATAATGCTTGGATTAAAGTCGATTTGCCGCTTCCCGTTCTTCCTACAACTCCAATCTTTTTCCCTCCTGGAAACTCACAGGTGATGTTCTTCAGGACAGCTGGGAAATGTTCCGCATACCGGACCTGTAAGAAAAACATATTGAGAATCTTGATTACATATGTTTCTCTAAACTAGACTATGAATGTTTACCTGTAGGTCTCGGAAGACGATTGATCCAGCGTTTGGCCAGTTATCTAGCGGTTTATGATCATCGATTACTAAAGGTGCCTCACTTGGGATTTTGGAATATTGGAGAATTCTTTCTACAGAAATCATCTTGTTTTCTGCATTACATATGTTCCATATCACTGTGGCTTGTAAAACATTCAGACTTAAGCCATATGTGACTCCAAGACCAGCAATACCTGTAAGAAAGGTGAACATCAAGTCTGAGTTCTGATCTCATTAAACAACGCATTGCCGATTTATGACTTACTTGGATTAATGACACCTTCAGGGAGAGTTACAAGTAACACCAAGGAAAAAGCAAAGACAAAATGAGACAGCAAATTCAATCTGAAGGAAAGCCACTCCATTGCTGATATAACATGGAACCATGGTCTTGAATGTTTGTCAATAAGAATAAGGTTTGAGCTAATGAATCGCTCTCGTTGATCAAAAGCGCGTATTGTTGTTGCACCAGCAAGCGATTCACCGAAATGGTGAAGTATTGGAGCTCTTTCTACTCCTGACATGCGAGAAAGTTCTCTTGCGGCTGGTGTGTAATATCTCTGAAGACATAAAACAAAACTTAGCATTATTTCTTTGTATCAGTGATGAGAAATCAGATTTCTTTCGTACCTGGTAAAACACGCAGGCGACTGCTACTGGAATGAAGATGACACAAACTTGCCAAGCGACTTGAGACATTACGAAGATTGTTCCAATAATCTGAATGATCGAGAAAGCGCACCAGCCTAGTCTAATTGCCATTTCCAAATCCAGGACACTTTGATCTGTAGATGCCTAGAGTAAAAAACAAAGGTAACTTCAATCTTCTTTAATAGTAAAAAAATTGTTGGATTGATTCAGGTATATATATATATATATATATATACTAACTCTGTTCAAAATTCTTCCGGTAGGAGTTGAATCGAAAAACGACATGGGAGCTCTGAAAATGCTGCAAAGCATCCTTGAGAAGAACTTCTCTGCTGTTAAAAGTCCACCTATCGCGACTAGAATAGTCCGTGCTAAAACACAAAGCGAACTTCCTGCAGCAAGAAGCGCGTAAACGAGTAAAATCCGATCCATACTTAACTTTGGTTTGGAATCAGCAGTAGGAGGAGCAGTCCAAGCCATCCAGTAATTGCTACCAATCTGTAACATTTGGAAACAAGACTGAGCCAAGATTATTAATGGTACAAGCAATCCGCCTTTTACCGTTGTCAAATACGCTAAGTAAACTTCTTTCCCTATCACTCCTTTCTCTATTTCCTCATCTTGCACTAGCTTTGCTTCTTTCTTTTTATTCTCTGTTGATATATTATGCTCCGAGTCACGCCGGCTCTCTGAAATTGATACTACTGTGTCATCTTTGGATTCTTCGTCTTTGACGTTTCGGCTTGACTTTTCAATTGATAAGATTGACTCAAGAGCTTCATTATGAGCTCCTACAAGAACCTCAAAACCTATGTTTTGCTTTAAAAGCTCTTCGAATTTTCCCGCTTGCATCACTCTTCCGTTTTGCATCACCTGTTTATATATAGTACATAGACTTAAATGTAAATGGAAATTGCATTTGTGTATGTTACATAAAAGACGGTTTCTCTTACAAGAATGTGATCGGCTGCGGGAAGAAACTCGACTTGATGGGTAACGTAAAGTACGGTTTTTTCTTTCAATATCCCCATTAAGCATTCCTACATACAACAACAAAAATTGTCAATTCAAGAGAGTAATGATTAAATATTTTCATGAATATTATTAGTACTTCAAAGAGTTGTCTTCCTGTATGAGCATCAACCGCGCTAAAAGGATCGTCGAGTAGATAAATATCGGCATCTTGATAAACCGCTCGAGCGATTTGTATCCGTTGTTTCTGACCACCACTCATGTTAATCCCTCTCTCACCAATCTCTGTCAAGTCTCCATTAGAGAAAAGCTCAAAATCCTTAATCAAAGCACATGCTTTAACAGTTTTCTCATACTTTTCGCCTTCGTAAACGCTTCCAAACAGAATGTTATCTCTTATCGTCCCGCTTAGTATCCACGGCGATTGCGCAACATACGCTTGTTTACCACTGACTCTTACTTTTCCTCTCAGCTTCTGAATCTCTCCTAAGATTGACGACAGTAAACTCGATTTCCCCGATCCAACCGCTCCGCAAATCGCTACTTTCATTCCTCGTTTCACTTTCATCTCTATCTCGTCCAGCGTCGGTCTACTCGGCTCAGCTTCCCAACTAAACGCTCCATTTTCGATTTCGATACTGAATTCAGTATCATCCTTAGAAATAGACTCAACCGCGTCTCTTTGAGTCTCGTTTTGTTGAAGATACGAAGCGATTCTATCCGAAGAAACTTTGCTTTGAACTAAAGCAGAGAGGAGATCAGGTAAACCGAAAATCGGAGTTTGTAACATTTGAAACGTAGCGAGAGCGGATAAAACCGCTCCAGCCGTTAGTTGCACTTGAATAACCATACAAGTAACAAAAGTCACCACAGAGATCAAAGCAGGAGCTCCCCAAAGGATGAAAGTTGTGAAAGCTTGTAACCGCAAAGACCGCCATAAACAATCGTATTCGTGCTTACGTAATCTCTTAACCTTGTTGAGAAACTGATTATCCCAAGCTTGAAGCTTTAAGATCTTCATGTTCTTAAGGATTTCCGACGTCGCTTTCATTCTTTCGTCTTTCGCATTCATGATATCTGATTGGTAAGTTCTTTGAATTCTTGTTAATGGATAGTTACAAGCCATAACTATGAATGTTGTGACCAATGCAGCTAACGCACCAAGTCCTAGATGTTTTTGTAATATATAAATCGCCGAGAAGATTTGTATCGGTAACATCCATATGGTGTTTACGTACCAGATGAAATCGGTTATTCGTTGAACATCTACACTCATGTAGTTGATGATTTCGCCGCTCGTGTGGCTTTGTCGCGATTGGCTCGATAAAACTAAACCTTTTTGGTAGATATGCGATATCAAAGCTGCTCGTAGGCGTAGTCCTAACTGACGAGCGCCGAATATCCATTGTCGTTGAGTAACCGTTTCGACGATTTTAGCGGTTAGGAAACCGAGTACAAGAAAGTAACCATGGTTTAAGCCCTTGACTTGTTTTGTAGTTAGGAACACTACAAAGTCATTGATGAGATACGGTCCAATGTAAGCGGTACTCGCGTTTATAACCGCGAAAACCGCGTTGATCGCTGCTTTTTTCCATACGTACCGAAGAACCGATTTATAGAAGAAGGCATTTCCTTGTCCTTCTTGTTCTTTGGTTGTTTTTAGGTTTTGATCAAAGGCTTGAGAGCAAAATTTCGCGGAATCTTTCACATCGATTTCCGGCACATCGTCTTTCTCGAGCGGTCTTTTGTATCCGAGGGAGAATAAAGGACTGATCCATGAGAATGTGACGCGTTGGAAGAGAGTCGCGTTCCCATATGGAGAAAAATGCTCTGTTTTCTTGCTTTGCTCTGTTTCGCTACCGAGTAGTAACGGTTCTTTGATTCCGTTGGAATCAAGAAGTCGAAAACCGGTTTTTCCTCGAATCGAAACAACCAGCAAGAGCAAAGATGCAATAAGACTGATCAAATCGGCGTAATCTTGAAACCCGAACGGCTTATGTATCGCGGTTATGAAACGAGCGTTGAAGGCGAAGGATACGATGAAACTAGAGAGCCACCATAACCGTAACATCCAAGGAAACGTAACGATCTTCCTTTCTTTGATCTTTACGACCGAAACAGAGACGATAAGCCACGAGAAAGCTTGCGAAATCTCGGCCGAGAAGACCGAAACAGAGGAATCACACCGTGATCTCACCCTTCCTCGAAAGAGTAAAAGTGAGAGAAAGGAATGTGTTCCTAAGATTGAAACAGAGCAAAGAAGAGATATGTTGTAAGAAAAGCTCTGTTTTATAGATATGCTCTGTTTCTTCAAGTCTTCTTCTTCAACATCATTAACTTCTCTGTTTCTCAATACACCAAACCATTTTAGTGCTAAACGAATAACGAAGAAAGCGAGGAAGATCACTTGCAGACTAATGCTTATATGTTCCTTCAAGCAAACCGAGTTTAGTCGAAACCATTTCGCCATTTCTGCAGCATAAATCAAACCGAAACACAATTTTATTTACAATTTTTTTGTTTTAAAAGTATAGTTTCTTGATTATATATTCAGGAAAAAAAAAAGAAAAGGAAACTTAAAGTTAAAGGTTTCAACTTTTTTTACCTGTGGGAGCAAAGGGCATGGACATGGATTTTTCTTGTGTTGTAAGAAACGTGTTCCTTGCTCTTAGTGAGAAGAAGCTAGTTAGAGATGATTGGGAACAATAGAGTTCATGTTTTTGCTCTCAGATTGAGTTTGCAGAAGAAAAGAGAGAGAAATGTATTGAGTTTTTAGTATAGAGACGAGAATTTCATATGACAAAAGACAAATGATGTAAGCAACAAAACAACAAGAAAGAGACGCTATAATTGGGAAAGTATTAAACCAAATTGAATTCTCTTATTAAATTCATTCTTTATAATGTAGACACCTATAAAAGACAATTTTTACCTATCTTATTCACATCTTTTTAATGAACCAATTAGAATTCGACATGTAATCTAATTAAACAAATTAAAGCATTTGATTTGACAAAATTTATAGATTTGAAGGGAAACTAAACCCTAATATGAGAGTTTAAACCCTCACAAACGAACGTACAATATTGTATGATTTAAAACACTATATTTGACTAATTTAGTGGATTTAAAAAAATATTAAACCCTAGGATGTCAGCTTACATCCTCATAGACAAACGTAAATATGACATGATTTAAAACACTTGATTCGAATAATTAATAGATTTTAATTTAACTATTTTTAATGATTTAATCTCATTGTTTTATTTAGATAATATTAATTGTTTTAATTTTTTTAGTTAGATTACATGGCGAATTTTGATTGATTAATTAAGAGGGGTGAATAATATAGTTTCATCCCTATGGGTGAACCCAAAAATTTTCCCCTATAAAATATAGTAATGTATTTTTTTCCATATATAACATTATTTTATAAGACAATTCTCAAAAATATTACATTTGATTTTTGTTTTCTAATATCATTTTTGGTTTGTGAAAGGTTTCTAAAAGGTTAGAAACGGTACATAAATGATTTGGAAACCACTAAACTTTTTACAAACTCTTTCACTATGTTTCTCTATTTTAGAATATTTGACCTAACTAACAATTATTAGCCGTGGCCCGTGGGGCCTAGGGACAACAAGTTTTTAATTTATACAATGAAATGAGTTCAAAATCTCAGCCTTTGGAGAAACTATACAGATTCTAGAATTGTATTGGAAGAGGTAGTAGTGTACCATGCAAAATATTGTTGATACTCTCTCAATGGTAACTTAAAGGGGTAGAGCAAATAAGTAAAATGTAGCTGTAAGAAAAAATAGTATAAAGAAAGTTGAGTGTAAAGCTTTGGTAAAGTTTTGGAACCACTTTTGTGCTTGATAACTACCAAAGCAATATACCTTGTACCGCTGAGGTACAAAGTTTCCAATCAATATTCGGAATGAATTTAGCTCTTGCGGGTATATTTCAAGATGTTACATGAAATACTCTTTTCAATTTGTCTACTGTTTACAGCTCATGTGTATTTTCGTGGACGTTAGGTGTCTCTGGTTAACTATTGGTAACTAAAGTAGTTTTTTGTGGAGTAATACTTAATTGAACTTAATTTTATGGAAAATACTTGCTAGAATCGATAACGTTCATTTATTCTGAATGTGGAAAAGATATTTGAAGATAAGGCACTTGGATTGTGTATAATCTCATATATAATTAGGGAGTTCTCTCTCCATCTAGAGAGTCCACATAGGCAAAACTATTTTTCAAACTATTTAATGTTTATATTATGTTCATTAAATACATGTTAAATCATATTAATTATTTTTAGAACTAATAAATCATTGAATTAAAGTAAAAACGTGAATATTCAAGATTTTATAAGTAATAATAATATGAATATATTTCTCACAAAAAATATATATTACACATATTAAAACAAAATTATAATATGCTTATAAATTAAGTGATACATAAAAAAAAATGAGATAACCATATTTCTAAGAAGTGAAAAGAAAATCAAAATTTCTAAACTCATTTTTAGATTTATATATTCCATAATATATGAAAATTTTATTTCTTATCAAAAGGTTTTCATCTCAATTAAAAACAAAGTCTCACATTAAATCCAACTTACATTTTTTCAACCACACATTATATTTATAAATTAACTTAACTCCTTGATTTATGACCCTATTAGGTAGAACAACGTTTACAAAATAATATTCTAAAATTTTAAATATTTTTCTATGTTGAACGAATATATGGTAGATTTAAAAGACAATATATACATATTTGATAAAAAAAAAATCAACAAATAAATTTATAAAGTAGAAGTTTTTAATGAATAAATTAGATAAAAAGTAAAGTTATTTTATTTTTTTCCAAAAAAACCTCAAATGGCTAATAGATAGAAGAATAATAACAAGTGATAAATTTATATGAACATGAAAAACAAAATTTCATTGTCACAATATATACATTCTCACTCCATGTAGAGTATCCTCATCATCAAAACAAAAAATGGTGTAATAAAATTTATAATAAAAATTCATGAATTCATGTTTATTTACATTTATTTCTACGTATAATTATTAGAGATTAAAATTAGATTAAAAAAAAGCAAAAACAATATATACAAAAATATGAAACAATATAGGAAGACGAAACAAAAGTAGATGTTCGGAGAAAAACGAATATGGTTGAAACACGACGAAAGCAATATTAGTGAAAAAGTATACAAAGAGAATTTGACTAAACCGTAGAAAACATATATTCACAAGACTAGCATAAAATATTTTAGATTTTATTCATTGTCTAAAATAATTAAATTTCATAAAATATATGACATAGATTATGGGACAGGGTAATCAAGTTTTAAGATAATTTTTAGTTTATATTCTTCGTATTGTATAACAGAACCTCCATTATGACCAAATTAGATTAAGCATTTATTGTTGATATACATGGATGTAATAGTCTTACAAATCGTAATAGTCACACCGTGCTCTATATAACATTATATAAATATCAAGGAACTAGCTAGATTTACATGCAAAAACCAAAAACATGATGATAAAGCAAAGAACAAAATTTATCTAAGATGCAATTCACCACAAAACTTAACTTCAAGACGCTTGATGAAATCATAGAAACCACATGAAAAGAACTGAAAACTCTAGAATTGAAACACAAAAATAAGTACAATCGCAAAATAAGCTTAAAATTATATCAGCCAAAAGGAACTAACATTAAAAAGGCTCCATACTAAATACAAATAAAATAAAAGTTTTAGCTAAAACGTTTTTAACAATAAACCAAAAAAAAAACTGAATACATTATAGCTAGAAGTATTTGGACTTTTAGGTGTTGGACGCTCTTCGTAAAATCAAAAGTGATCTGTAATGGACATTAAACCAACATATCATTTTTTTTATTGATTTATTACAAATTATAAATACATATTGTAGTGTTTTAGAGTAATTTGTAATGTATAACAGCTATATGTACCACTTATATCAAGAAATGGATTTGTATAATCAAATATAATATTTAAGTTGAAAACATAATCATAATCATTGATGTAACAGAACTTCAAAATAAAACTACAATATTTTATTAAAATATAATGTTAATATATTATCTACATATAAGTAATTTTTTAAAGTGTTGTAATATTTAACACTGATTATATTCGATAAAACTATTGCATATGTAATTTATAAATAAATTATACAAAAACATATTCCAAATTGATTAGTTATGAAACAAGAACCACGTTACACAAGTTACAAAAATACAAACAGTAATAAACTCACGCATCGCGTGGGTCAATCTCTATTATATTATAATGGTCCATTCATCTCTTCACTCACTACTCAGCATATCGTCATTCTAAAGATAGTGGAGTCGTCTATTTTATTAATGATTATTTCTCTCAAAAACAACCATTTAGGGAGAGGTGGAAGTACTAATTTTTTCTCTCTCTCCTTGAACGAAGCTTTCCTTGCCGACACAAGAACCGCCGGCCGTTTCTCGAGTTCTCCGGTGTGTCTCCGTCCGGTGATCGGTGGCTTCTATAGCACCGGTTCTGGACCATTGGGTTTTGTTTTTTTTTCGTTTGTATAGATCCAATCGGTTTGGGTTCGAGTTTCGTTTAAATCTCAAGCTCCGGTTCCGGGTTTGCTATCTAATCATCCACCACCAGCTGCCTCTCCTCCTCCTCCGCTTCTTTTTATCCGGTGACCATTCCACCACCAGCCGCATCATTATCCCCAATCACCAATCCACCACCTACGGCCACTACTCCACCTTCGGTTGCTCCTTCACCGGATGATGTTCCCTTTGTTTCTCCACCACCGCTGCCGAAAGGTTCCGCCTTGAGCTTAGTCGGAGCTGTTCCTGGACTTTTGTGTTCCCTTTCTTGTTTTTGGTTTTTGGCTTGAATTGGTGTTCGGTGGATTTCAAATTATGGGCTGTTAGTTATGATTTGATACGTCCTCTTCGCCGTTTGTTTTTGCCTGGGTCGTTCTTTTAGCTGTTTTAGTTGTTTGTTTTTGTGTACTTTGTTAGGAGTTTGGGGCTTGGATTGGGGTGATAAAGCTGCGGATTTGTTTAGATCGACGTTGGTCCGGTCATGGTTTTGACGAAGAACCTAACGCTTCAGATCTCCGATTCTGGCTTTTGCCTCCTAGTATAGTCTTGGTTATTTCTAGTTTGTGTGGTTCTCCGCTGTTAAGAAGTTTGGGGGCTCTCGCTTATTTTTGGTCTGTGTGATCGATGGTGCTTGTCGGGGTTGAGTCTTCTTCGTTTAGCCTTATTTTAAATCGTGGAATCTGTATTCAGTTTATCCTTTCACCGCCTTTAGTTTAGCCAATAATCAGTCTTAGCCTGTAGTTTTCTTTAGTCGGTTCTTGTAAGGCTTACCTTTTGGGGGGAATGGCAAAGTTCTCGATTTAGACTTTTTAGGGCAAGATTAGGTGTTTAGGTGTCCAGATTCTCGTTTGTGGTTCTTTGTCCGGGTTATTCGTTGTATTTGGGTTTTATGTTCGCGGCTTTCCCGCTCCTCGACAGCTTTAGGTGAGCTTGCTTATCCGCGTATGCATCTCTGGTATCACTCTCCGTTTATTTCGCGAGTGGTTCTTCTATTCTTCTTTTTAGTGGTTTTTAGTTTTTGCTTTTCTTTTAGTTTGGTTAGTATCTCCCGGGGACAATTATCTTCTGCTCGCCCGACACAGCTCCCCGTATCCTTTCGGGCTCCGCTCCCCGTATCCTTTCGGGCTCTGCTCCTCGTGTTTGGAATTCGTTTTGAAATTTTGCTTTGTAATATTTGTGAGGGCATTATAATATAAATAAATCTTTCAGACGGAAAAAAAAAACAACCATTTAGCATTCATTTAGCAAATTCTAACGAGGAGTTCAACTTTTTTTTCTTTCTCCAACATGGTTTCAAGTTGTGAAATCACATACTTTAACAACTTTTTATTGTCAATGTATAATAATAACTATCAAATTTTGACTAATATGCTATATTTATTTTTAACAAAATTGTATAAGTCGATATGATTAAACTTAATCCATATGAACTTTTAAAACATATTTCGAAATGCTTTAAGAAAATATTGTGTAACCAAAAGCCTCGGTAACACCGCACCATATGATACGCTCATTCACATCAATTAGGTCAATTAATAATTATTCTTACGTTGTAGAGAGACAAAATGGGAAAATGATGGGACATGAAAGCTGAATGAAACAAATTTTGAGTGGATTGCAACGTAAAGACAGTGACATCTTCATACACAAATTCGTTACTCTCCTTGCCTTGCAATTATTTGTAAATTAGTCATCTCCTTCATGTTTTAAACGAGTAATCATTGTTTAATGCTAATGAAGAAAGGTTAGGCCATGTTGAATGGTAACCTCCTAGTGTCTTATACGGTGTTCTTATAATATAAAATTATTAAAATAGTTATAAAAGGAAGAAATATAGTGTTTTTGTGGGGTATATTGAAATATAAAATTAATAAAATTTGAATAAAGAGAGTAGATAGTGAGTGTGTTTAAATATAAAATTAATAAAAGTTGAGTAAAAGAAAGAAAGAGGGTCTAAAATTAGATATTTTGGAGAGTGTTCTTAAAAGGAAGAGAGGGTGTTTGAATATAAAATTAATAAAAATTAAGTAAAAAGATGAAAGAGAAGATATAAAGTTGAGTAAAAAGAAGAGATAGTGTGTATTTTAATAATTTTATATTATAAAAACACCCATAAAACACTTGCAGAGTGTTTGCGTCGACCTTTGAAGAGTGTGTGTTACCATTGGAGAACGTGTGTTACCATTGAACATGGCCTAGGCTACAATTGTTTGTTTGCGTCGACCTTTGTGTATGATTGGATATTTAGGATACGATAACATTTGCAAGCGCACAAAAACAAAACAATCATGAGGAACAGAGGAAGTAATACCACACTAACGAAAAAGTATATACGATACAGATTAATCTTGATGAATATATTGAAATCGTTGAACTAAAACCTCATGTACTCCCTCCGTTCCAAAATATAAGTTGTTTTGGATGTTTTCTTTTGTTTCAAAATATAAGTTGTTTTGAGAATCATAGGTATTTTTCATCTTTATTGAATATTGTGTGACCAATAATATTCTGTAGTTTTTTTAGGTTTGATTAAATCATATTTATTATGTATATTAAATGATATTTTTTATAAGAAAAAATAGTTTCTTAAACACCGTGCTTTTAGCCAAAACTACTTAGATATTGGAACGGATGGAGTATCTTAAATGTGATTAAGTGTCTAGTTTTCTAAGACTTATTTTAATTGATATTTTTTGTTGTTTAGCATAAAAAAGTACGTGGCAAATATTTGTGGAAAAACGACTAATGCTCGAGACTTTTCATAAAGAGTGCATGCGAGAGATTCCACTGCGATTTGAGTCCTATATGCATTCTCTCTTTATCACTTTAGCAGATGGTTGGGACCACGTTGCACTGCGGTCTGCGGTATTACATCGTATCTTCAATTGTATATGAGTCTAAACATATAGTTACAAAACAACTATTAATAAAGTGAATGTATATTCTTTTTAGCTCTATTGGTAAGAAATATTCACCATTATACCATCACTCGTTTCTTATGTAAGTACATTATAAAAAGACCTTCACTGATTATGCGAGTCAAATGGTTATTATGAATTCGCTTCTTTAATAATTTTTGTTAAAATTACATACCTATCTCAATGAAAAATTACATATTAATCACTAGTTAATGTGGAATTTTTGTGTATTTTCAAATAGTAAATTATTTTCTCGATTGTCACTTTTTGTTGTTTTTTTTTTTTTTAGAAACTTAATAGAGTATTTGCATTGGCAAATTAAAAATTATACATAAATTAGCAGACTAACCAAATGTCACTTTTTGTTGTTTTAAAGTCAAATTTTTATCATCCAGTAGCGATTATCACTTAGACAAAAACTATATAGCAAAATTTTCATAAGTTTACACATGATTTTGCATAAGTATTTGTATTTATGTTCCTTGAGTTTCAATTTATAGCTTAAAAAAAAATTATACGTTTCTTATAAAGCCGATAAAAAACTTGAATAATTTGGATATGAAAATATGCCCATCCTCACAAGTACCAATAACTATTGCTTGTAAACGTCTAATTCCTTAATAAAATATCTGGACTTACTAATTCGCTCGTGAGTTCCAAAATGATTACTTAAAGATATAAGAACATACGCATATTCGTCTGCAAGATTCATTTATCAGATTGGAGGCACAATAGAATGAGAGATCGATAAATAAATCAAAAATCAAGAATATCGATGATTGACTCAAGATGCTGCCGAACGCAAAAATCCTCCAATCCTTGGAAATACCGACAAATTTATTTCAACCCGGTTCTATAATATAGACTGAAGTAACAATTAACCTGTAAATATAGATTTTTGAATGGTTATATACCGTATTGATCAAAGAAGAAAGAACAAACCAAAAACGACAGTACAATTATGTTTTACCTTTGGTACATTTCGTAACCATAAACCATCCAAAACCATGATCAAACATTTTTCAAAGTTTGGTATTTTCTTAACATTTATCATCTCTTTTTCTTATCAATATTATTGTATTAATTTTTTCAAAGTTTGGTATTTTCTTAGTAACATTTTTATCCCTTTGTTTGTCTTTATCAATATTATTGTAATAAATGTGCCTTAGTGTGTGTTAATTTGGAAAAAAAAAACAAAACATACAAATCTGTAAGGAATATCTTCTCATCTAACAATATGTGTCGCATGTTGGTGATTTCCACGAGAGTTTCTTGGTTGTTTCGGTCCTCTTTTTTTTCTTCTTATGTTTAGATGCGTCATCGATTTGCTTTTTTTCTTAACTTGGGAAAATTACAAAAAACCATTTGCAAAAAGATCAATCTAAATTCAGCTTCTTAGGTCCTTGATTTATAGCGATCAATAAGAACCATTCATGGTATTTCTATTTTATTGGCCACATTCATTGCACGGATTACTACTTTATATGATTTTAAGATTATAGTAGATTTGCTAGAATGTAATCTTAAAACTAGAGGTGGGCATAAAAACCGAACCGAACCGAACCGAACCGACCCAACCGAACCCAAACTGGCCCAAACCGATCCAAAGTCGATAGGTAACCCATTTGGTTAAGTTTCTTCTCAATCCGAATGGTTCGGAACCGAACCGAACCAATAACCCAATCTGCTTTTTTAATTTTTATAATATCTAATTAATTATGTTAAGAAAATGTTTCTACTTGTCCAAATTTCAAAACCCTAAACTTAAAATACGTAACTTCAAATCTTTATAAAAACTTAAAAGCCACCACTTTGCAAGACTAGAGAAACAAAAAAATTTCGTATCCCTTGCTCCTTCCTCTCTCGTAGACTTCTCCAAAGGTGATTGATCATCAATTTTCTACGAACCATCATCGTGTTTATTTCCAATCCATAGTTACACTATTATTATAATTCTTAGTTCTAGTTAAGTTAACGATCAGTTTGTTTCAATTCACTAACACCTCATATGTGTTTGTTTGTAGATGAATAAGATCACGTCTAACAACAAAAGAAAACAACCTGAGTCTTCTCGAGACTCGTCGCCAAAGACGAAAAGAAAACTAGCTGATAGATCACCGGCATGGAAGGTATTTACGAGGCTGGAAGATGATAATAACAAAGCTGCTTGAGATTACCGTGGTAAAATCTATTCATGTAACCCAAACCGAACAAAACCGAACCCAAACCGAACAAAACCGAACCGAACACGAACCAAACCAAACTAACTTTGGATGAATTTGGTTAGAGTTTTCATACAACCGAATTAACCGAATCGAACCGAACCCAAAAATAAACCGAATCGCCCACCCCTCATATACTTAGTAGTCTATACTAAATGAAAATATATAATTGATTGGTACATATTGGGCCTTGGGCCTTGCTGCTATGAGCAGTATTAACCAATTTTAACAAACTTGTATAGTAATCACTAGTTTGTTCATAAGAGTTAAACTTGAACCCTTAACTTGTTAATGCTGAACATACCAATCACATTGGCCGGAACAAACAGCAAAAGCAGAGGATTCACAGTCGGTAGTGGTGGGATCTCGGCTCTACACAACGGACACCTTGGCATTTCGTAAAGCCATGGAACGATGCAATCGGCGTGGAAAAAATGATGGCAAATCGTCATTCGGCTCATCTTTTGTCCTTCCTCGGCCTCTTGTAGACACACGGCGCAGTACAGTGGAGGAGAATACTGTCCGTGGCTGCGATGGAACGTGAAAGTGCGGTAGCGACACCAAGGACGATCGACGAGGAAAGTAGCGAATTTTAAGAAGAAACGGAGAGATAAGACCGCGAGCAAGGCAACGAAAATAGAAACGGAGACGATTTCGAAGAATCGAAACACATATTGAGCCAACATCATCAAATGAAAAAGGAGATAATTATGTTTACTTAGTAAGTAAACCAGAAGCTCTCTTTGTAGTGTATGTGTATACAAGTAACTATATATAAAACATAGGAATGGTTATCTAGAAGTAGAAATTTCACATAAAAACTTTTGATTTTTGACCGAGTCAAAGGTAAATGTTGAAATCGTTGACCATTAAGTAACGTGATACTTGTCTTTGTAACAAGTCAAGCCTAGTAGCAAGTTCACTAACTAAAGGTAATATAAATTTATGAGTAAAGTGTGGAAGATGCAAAATGTAAAGAGGTACTTAGACTTGTATCCTGACAAAGATAGAAACAAAGCCAAAACAACTATAATAACTTATAACACTAAATTTCTACGAGGACTGACACAGAAATGTTTGGATTAGAAGGAAGTTTCATATGATGAAAATAGATCTTTGACTGCTTCGTAAACCTCGCCGCTAGGTTTAACAGCGTTGATCTGTAGGAATTTAGAAACATTAATCAGGAATAAAGTGTAGTAGTAACCGATCATGTGGAGGAGAATCGAAATCCTAACCTTTCGAAGTTTCCCTTTAGATTCGTAGTATCGAACAACGGGGAGAGTAGAATCTACAAACACTTTAAATCTCTTCTTTATCGTCTCAACATTATCGTCTTCTCTTCCCTTCATAACCAAGAAAAAGTCGGTAAACAAGAAACGGGAAATCAAACCAGTTATCATTTTTCAATTTAGATACCAACCTGGTTTCTGTTCATAATGCGTTTCTCTAGCTCTTGTTCAGGACAATCAAAGAACAGAACAAACGCAGGCTCGATTTTCGCCTGTCAACATCCAGAAAGTATATTAACGAAACAATTACGGCTCGATTTAGACTCAGCCAGAAGGCAACACTTACAACATTTTCGAATACTATCCGATTTTCTTCATTACGAGGAAAACCATCAATGAGAAACTTATCATTACCACTTTCTTCCATAGCTTTACACAAAAGTTTCACTGTAATCTCAGAAGGCACAATTCTCCCTTCTCCAATCATGCTTTGGATCATACCTCTGAAAAAAAAAAAATTCATTATAATGAAAACTAAGCAAAGAACTAGAGGTCCATTTCACATGACATTAGAGCTTACCCAAATTCAGAACCAGACCTAATCTCTGCTCTAAGAAGATCACCAGCACTTAAATGAGTATACTTAAAGTCCTGAACAACCTTAGAACACTGAGTTCCTTTTCCACTTCCAGGACCACCTAGAAATCAAACCATTTCAACACCACAAATTCAAAATTACAATTTAGAAAGAAGATTACATAAGAGTGGATTTCATACCCAACACAAAAACTATGGTTGATTTCTTCCACCTAGGGATTTCATGTTCGTCCTGTAACCAAACAGTATCGTTGAATTTAGGGCAAACTCCAGATTCTATTAAGTTGCAGTGATAATGAAATTAGAGATACCATAATCGGAGAATCAACAGTAGTTTCCATGATCATCTACTAAACTTCGATCCACTGATTCAAGTGAAAATTAAGCAATGATTCGGGTGAAGAGAGAATCTAAGGAAGAAGAGAAGAATTCTTCAAGTATCTTCCGCTTGTTTGAAACGACAAGCTTTCTGCTTTGCCCAAAGCGAGACGACAAGGCGTTTTCAATATCATTTCAATAAACAGTTTATATATTCGACGTTGGGACGTGTTTGACAAAACGGCGTACTGTCCTCAATCTTCAACGTAAGACGACACAGCGTTTTCAATAAATTTCATAAGCCACCTTAAACGTCCCAACGGGTTTCATAAAACAGCGCACAATCTACCATCTTTCAAGTTAAACGTCACGGCGTTTTAAGCAATTAAAAAAATATTCGTTTTAAGCAATTAAAAAAATATTACAAAACGTACCAACAGTGTCTGGATTCGGATGATTATCATACATACGGAGACAATATTACAAGTCAACGAACTTTTTAATTAACACACGAATTTAAAGTTTTTCTAATCACAAAAACCATCACTAGAAACACACACACAAGTTACGGCATTATCATCGTACCCAAGCAACAGCATCAATCTCATCTCTGGCTTTCTTATATAACTCGAGCCTCTTCGCGCATTCTAGTCTCCTATCCATCAACGCCGGATCTTCGTCTAGTAACAGTCCCAACTGTTTCCCCTGTGACAAATTTCCAACCAAATTATAAGATTTGAATCCGAAATATATTAGTCATTTTATTTGTAGTTTAGTTTTTACTGTTACCTCTCTCTTGCTGATCTGACCGTAGAAGTAATTGAGCAATGCGAGCTTGGCTTGTCGAACCTGGCAATAAACACAAGCTTTCGGGATAGTGTTGCGAAGTGTGTCTGAAACCATACTGACATACGCAGATACGTTTGAAGCTATCCTTCTGAAATGTCCATCTCCGTATAGGTCTGGTGTTGCCGGCAAAGGTGAAGCGGTTTGGGTTCTGCTGTTGGTTACTACTGGTTTTTCCACTTCTTGAGGAAGTTTACGAAAGAAATCCGCTGTTAGATACGCAGATTCCATATCAACAAGTCGAATAACCGATTTCTTGCTTTCTTCCCTGAATTTCTCCAAGGATGTGTTCGCTGCTGCAGCTAACTCGACTTGTAACGAAGGGAAACGCTTGAGCTCCTGCATTTTTTACCACCCGAGAGACTAAGTAAAATTTCTTTTATCAGTCTTGAGAAAAATCAATCTTACCTCGGTTTCTGAAATCGACTTCCTCACAAGCTCTTTCAAGACAAAGTGAACCTGTTACACCACATTCGTTACAGTCTTTGTATATATAAAAGTGAAGTGAAGTTAAGAGACGGTGTTGAGGAACTTACAGCGTCCACTGAAGCTTCGGCTGGACCTCGAAAGTAACCTAAAGCCCCTTCGATTAAACGGCGATAACCCTGTTCTGGTGCAATCAAGTGAGGTTGATAGCCGTCTGCTTCAGACACGATTCTCTTAACGCTTTGTAGAGAAAGATGGCGATCAAATGGAAGCTTTTTAAGTGCAGCTGGAAGTTGGTTGTCGAAAACTCCATAAATACGGTCACCTCCAGGACGCCTAAAAATGTAACAAAGATCAATAACCGAAGCCACGATTAAAATACTTCAGCGATAAGCAGAAATGATGTTTACCCTCCATCCAAATGTTCCTTGAATATCTTATCGAATGCACGACACATCGCCAAGATAGTGTATAGTTGAGCCTGCAAGTGAGACCAACAAGTTAAGTCCATGGTAAAAAAAGAATGGAAAATTTTATAGAAGAGAAATAGTTTATACTAACCCCAGCATCAACAGCGATAGGCCGACCCAATCGGTCTAACTCTCTTTCAAGTTCCTCAATGCTTTTGTTTATTAAGGACAGGATACTCGGAATACGGGACTTGATAACAGACTCCAAGTGCTACAAAATAAAACAAAGACCATAAGGTAATTAAAAACCAATAAATTAATTAGTATAATAAAGTATCAAGTGTTTCATGCTTTGACTGAATACCTTAGAGAGCAGTTTTGCAAGATATTCTGAACCCATTTTGCTGGCTAAGTGACCATAATCAGGACTATTGTCAAAATATTCTCGCTCCTTGCGCCTGGCAAGCATCATATCGACGTTCTTGTTAATATCAGCTTGTGAACGGTTCACAATTCCAACCCACGGATGTTGCAGCTTGTATGATCTTCCCTCAAGAACCTTATCAAGACAAACATTTTACTAGATCAAATTTTCTATATTTATAAGAAAAATAAAAAATAAAAAGGTAAGGATGTCATCTAATTATATGTAACACTCAAAATAGAGTAATCATTAAGGGGCTTACTTCTAATGCATTGGTTCCTTTGTCCATCAAGTCTAACTTAGTAAGAACACCAAATGTTCTCTCACCTGAAACGATCACAAAACCTTATTTTATCATCACAGCCAAATATATCATCTACTTGAAACAGAACAATAAAACAAACCTGTTGGATCAACTTCTTTCGCGAGCTTGATTGCGTCCGATGTAGCTATGTCTTGGTTTGCAGGAGATATAGCTAATATGATACAATTGGGCTACAAAACCAACAGAAATTAATCAATCTGGAACTGTAAAAAATATTTTCTATATGGTTTTGTAATAGTGGAATGTTTCCAAAGTAGCATACAAATTCAAAGAAGAAGCAATTCTCACCTTATCAACGTATGTGCGAACCATGGTTTCGATATCCTCAACAATGGTTTCTGGTTGTCCCTCTGAAAACCAAAGACAGTACTATAATCACTAAGCTTCATATCAACAATCCCATAATAAAGAAATGCAAACCCAAAAGAAGAGGTCATACCAATAGCCACTTTAGTCAAACCAGGTAAATCAATGAGGGTCAGATTCACAACTGTAAAAACACAAGACAAAAAAAAGAAGCAAACATCAAATCTTTGATCCAGAAACAAGAAGTTAAAAAAAAAAAAATTGTGACTAAAGCAGACCATATGGTGAAAAGATACTGAGGTGAATAGGAACTGGAGATATCTGTTTGCTCTTCCCAGTAATCCTATCAGTCTCATCTTGAATCTCCTTACGAACCATAGCTACAACAACAACATCAAAAACCATTTTCAAGCAAAATTTCAACAAACAGACACATAATTGTTAAAAAGGTTGTACATACCAAAATCTGTGAATTGTCTTTTAGGAAGATGGAGAAACTCTGCATACTCCTCTGTTCCATCTTCAGTCTTATGAAGCTGCAAAACCAAAGGCCGTCTCGTAACAATACCTACACAAACAAACAATAAATTCAAGAGCTCTTAACTTAAATTACATAAATGGAAAGAGATTTACAAAAATTTCACAAACCAGATCCTCTAGGAAGAAAATCTCTCCCAACTATGCTCTCAAGAACAGAAGATTTCCCAGAACTCTACATAAAGTTGAAAGAGTCAAATAAACAAAAAAACCTAAGAAGAAGTCAAAACGCTAATTTCGTGACCGGAGAAATTACCTGACCACCCACGACGGCGACGGTTGGAAGAGCTTCCCAGAGAGAATTAAAAGCGTTACCACCAGTACCACCGCCGTAGTCACCGAGTACAGTACAAGCTCTTTGTATTCTGTTAACCAAACCAATCAAACTCTCCATAGTCGTCATCTTCTTCCTTCCGTTTACAGATTTGAAAAATTCAAAGCTCGAGAGACAAAATTTCAGTACAGAAAAAGAAACGATTCGCAAACAGAGACCTGAGAGAGACGAAGAATAGAAAGTTAGGGGTAAAATGGTAAAATAAATAGAGAATAAATGTTTCTATGGTTCTAGAAGTTTGTGCCGTGTGGTTCGAGTCGTCGAGCTTTGGTTCGGTTCCGGTACGGTCTGGTTACTAAACGGTCAAATCCAAAATAATTGAAGATAAGATTGTGTTGCCTTTATCTGAGACGCGTTTGAAATTTCGAATTTTGAAGCTCCACGTGGAACCCACACAAATACTAATATAGAATCTGTCGGGAAGGCCCATAAGACTTTGAAAAGGCCCAATAATGAAGTTAGGCCCAGGAAGAGGGGAGGAGTCCACGTGGCAAGAGGTTGGACAAACGGACGAACATTCGTGTGGGATTAGGAAAACGACGATGGCTCGTTTGCACCTAATACTTGTCGGCTTCTACTCGCCGTCACATGGGTTCACTTTTATTTTATTTATATTTATTAACATGCAATGGATTTATATCATTTCAAGTGTGTTGTTTTTGAAGTCAGTGGCTGATGCAATCACTATGAATACCATTCAAATCCAGTAGTATTGGTCCGGTACGAAATAAAGTAAGGTCAACTATAAGTAGATTTATCATTATGCAAGTAGGATAAGATGTAACTATAATGACGTTAGTGCAACTTCTAATGAGTATCATGGAAAAATAAATAAAGTTAGAAGTAACTGTGAATATTAATATCTTTGAATAGTAAAACTATAAAAAGCATAACAAATTTGTAAATAAAATGGTAGATCTTAGTAGCAGAATTAGACAAATCGTTGTCCTAATTTCACTAAAAATCATAATAGCGCAATGGTATAAAGTTTGTTTATGAGATGCAAGCCAAGTGTTTTTCAACCTTCCCTTTCGCAAACTGTATAATTTTTTAAAAAAACGATTGACGATCCGAACCTGCATTCGAAAAACCGCAATGGTAATGTGTCCTGCTCTTCTAATAGATTAAATAGATAGATTTCTAATTTTTTGATAAGCAAAATTTAGAAAACATAGTAGAATCATTTTCTTAAATAATTTAGCTAATAAAATCGTGAAATGACAAAATTATTATGAAATGCAGAAATATAGAACTATACATTATACAATTAAACATGAAAGTACCAAATTATCAACCTTATAATTCAGTTTGGCGCCGATTAGTTAAAAAAAATTCCGTGAACAAGTAACAAATCAAAACTTTTTATACTTCCATTATTCAAAATTGTAAACTAAAAAAAAAATCTACAAATATAAAATTCAAATATTTTCGCGCAAAAATTGGCAGTATTTGGTAAAAAGATATTGGTAATTATTATTAGTGATGATAAGCTGATCTGTCAAAAATGTTTTGTGCTTACAAAAATCTCCATTATCTCCGGCGATTCTCATAGGTCCTCTCTCTCTCTCTCCCGACAAAGACGACCACTTTCTCTCTCCTCCAAGAGTCCTTTTCTCTCTGTATCTAAACCAGAAATCTCCGAAACAAAAAAAAGACAAAATCTTAACCACCAAATCCTCCTCCTCTTTCTCCTTACAGGTTGTCACATCACTACAACACCGAACAAATCGAAATTTCCTTCTTTCCTTCGTATTTCCTCCGATGAGGTGTAAAAGACACACCGTCGATTCCACAAGCACAATCGGCGTTTGCTCTTCTTGTCTCCGTGAACGCCTCCTCTCCCTAGCCGCTACAGCCGCCGTAGAAGAAGATAACAATCACCGTCGGAAATCTAATAATCCTCCGGTTCTGATTTTCCCACGCTCTGTTTCTCCTTACGTAACACGAAGAAAATCCGACGCCGATCCTAATAATAATCGCCGGTTTATCGCAACGCCT
The DNA here is from genome assembly GCA_963576765.1 of Draba incana. Lineage (NCBI taxonomy): Eukaryota > Viridiplantae > Streptophyta > Magnoliopsida > Brassicales > Brassicaceae > Draba > Draba incana. The sequence continues at coordinate 3,056,090 of OY755216.1, read as the reverse complement.
CAAGTAGATCTCGGGATTTCGTGTAAAGATTTCGAATCGAATCGATCGGTTAAACCGAAAAATCATGGTAAAATCTCCAGATTCTCGAATCTATTTAGAGCTAGATCTGAAGATTTAGGTTCTAATCCTGAATCAGATCATAGAATTTCATGCGACGTTTATGAGTCGTCTTCGTCTTCGTCACGATCGTGGATCTCGTCGATTCTCTCAACCGGTAGGTCAAAAAAGCAACCGACGACGACGACGACTTCGTGTTATATCGAAGACGTAATCGCTAATCGGAGACCTCAACGAGTTTTTTGTCGAGGATTGTCTCCGGCGAAAGAATTAGAAACGGAGGAGGAATACGAGATTCCACCGTCGGAATCGAGAAGAACTCCGGCGATGAAAACGCCGGGAAGGAGGAGATTTGGGACGGGGATAGGGAAGAGTATGTCGGGGATGGCTTTTTGTTTGAGTCCGCTTGTGAGAGCGAGTCCTAATTGTCCGTTTAAACGGAAAATTCGATTTCCGTCGGAATTTGGTAGCTCCGGCGAGGTGACGGAGGTGGAGAAGCCGCATATTTCTGCAGCGGCGTCGTTTTGCGCGAATAGGTCGAAGAAGCTCGTGGATTTAGGTAAAGTTAATCCTCGCCGTTGAGTTTTTGGGAGAGTCTTCTAGTCAACGTTTTGACTAGAGCAATTGTAAATTGCGCAAGTAGCAACTTCTAAAGATGGATTTTTCTCCAAAATTTATCAAGCTTTTTAATTTGGCTTGAAGGTGAGTTTATCAAAATGAAAATAGTTGTAATGTTTTTTTTTTTCTTTTCTGATGGTAATATTGTAGAGTTTGATGCAGCAAATATTTTGCTTAGGAGAATAGCAAAAGCAAATGTAGTTTTTTTTTTTTTACTTATGAAAAATGCTGTTATTGGGTGTACAAATCAGTAGACTATGATCATAAAAGATATGAATGTCATATTTGTCAAAGACCCAACCAAATCGATCCGGTCAGTCCGGTTTAAAACAATATGTATGACTAATCTTGTTAGGATTGCTTCAAATCCAATCCAAGTCGTCATATATGTTTTGTTTTTGGTCGAAAAGTGCATATCGGTCTATGGAACCGCAAACTGGATACCGAATGTGAATATTAGAAGGTTTAGAACAAATCGGGGTCACTTCGTATAGCGGTTAGACCCTATTAAAATTTTAAAACCATACTAACTAGGTTTGTCGATCTCTATTAAGCCTAAAATATATGTCAAGTGGTAAAGGTCATTAGACTAATCAAAGTTGTTTAGAGTAGTAATGCGGCGGCAGTATAAAGTTGAAGTTTAAACTGAAATTTGACCATGAATTTCCGGGTATAGTAAAGAGTGTGACAGTTTTGACTTTGCTAATTTTTTTGTCTTCACCTTAGAAAAGTTTAGATTGGGTTTCGCAATCGCACTTCTCTAGTCCACTTCAAACAGATATACCTACAAAGGTAGGTTATGACACAAGTATCAATATCTTTGTCCACTTTTAATAACATCCAATTACGAAATTATGGTGCTTCAAATCAACTTTATAAAAAGTTGTCTAATAAACTCAAGAGAGGGTCCATGACACTTAACTTCGATGGGTCCGTGATCAATCTCCTGAACGCTCGTGAACGAAAATTAGCATTAATTTCTGGTTAGGGAGAAGCCAAAAAAGAATTACTATACTGAATCAAACAATTCTAAAGTATTGTTATAAGGATTCGAAATAGTTTTCTATAGCATGGTTTTAATTATAAAGTTATATTCAGGTTACGGTTGCAACTAATATTAATTGGCTTTAAGAGATTGACATTGACCATGGGATGTTCTTGATTTGCCAAAGATAGTGTTTCTAACTTTCTACATTGAGTATAAAGCTAATCAAAGTTCACATGTTGAGAATCTTAGTACATGAACGTTAGGATCATTTTATTCATTGGTGATTAGATTTTTTACATAAAAAGTTAACCAATTCGTAAGTGTTACAGAGTCAAGAAAAATTCAAAGACAAACGAAAGAAGACTTTATAGTTTGTTATTTTGAACTAAAAGCTCTTTTGATAGATGATATATCATTGAATCTATCTATCATTCTCTTCTCAAGCAATTTCAATCCACAGAACAATTGCTAACAAATCACTCTCATTGCAAAAGCAAATGCTTAATAGGATTTTTAAGGAGTCTTGTTCGTTGAAACAAGATTAAAGACATAGAAACCCAAATTCATGAAACAGAGAAAATATCAGTCAAAAATAGAGTATGGTAAAATTATGTGAGCTAAGAAAAACCACTATAAGTATGTGTGTTGTGTTTTAAAATGCAGTATGGGATTCTAAATAGAAAAAAAAACATAGTTGGATAACCAAAAATTCAAACAAATCTAATGATAGAGATGATTCGGTGAAAAGTGATACTCAAGCATTAAGAAAAATTTCCGCTTCTCCACTTCTTCTATGTTGTTACTTTTTATTTTTATTTTTACCATGAACTATAAAATCTTATTATAGACTCGCTAGAAGGACAATTCAAACACTCCATAAACTGCAAAACATTTGAAGCCTTGAATCTTTGACAAAGTCACGGTAGGATTGCAAATATATGGAATTGCTCTGAGTACATAAATTTCCGACCAGAATTCAAAAGAAAACAGCTCAGATTGTTCTTGGAGATTACCTAATTCATAAAATCAAAATTCCTAGAAAAACACATTAAAAAAAGAAAAGAAAACAATCGTAGATTGACTTGGCCCTTCTCGAATCACCATGTGTCTAAACCACATCATAATGTCATACATCATCAAACGATCCCACTCCATTTTCTCTCTGCCATCCCCTCCCAATCCCAGATGGCAGTGTAACATTTGGGCTCCTTGGTGTATAGATGCGAGTCTTTATCTGCAGTAAGAAGTACATGATATCCAACTACTATTAGAATTCATAGAGGCTCATAGAAGTCTGAATCACCCGTTACCACTAAAATCGACTTCCCAAGACCATAATCGAAAATCATCCTCTGTAGCTGTTGCATCATCAAACGGCCAGTTTTGTCCTCTCATAATAACCTCGGGACATACATAGTGATGACAATTCTTGTTGAACTTTTTGAAGGTGACCCGACAGAAATTCTCATTGAAGAAGAGGAATTCCCTCTTAAAGGTCGTCAAATCTTGATGACCACATGCACGTATCTTAGCAATCCTTTCGAGGTCGAAATGTATCGTTGAGCAGATGCGAGTATGTTGTCTTTTACATAACGAAGTTTCCAAAGTTGTGAGAGCTATTTGTTTTCAACATCGAGCTCATTATTATTATTATTATTATTATTATTATTCATGGCAGAATTAGAACAAAGAAACCCCAGAAACGTTAGAGGAAGAATTCATATTGTTATATTTAAGAATTAAGAATTTTTTTCCAAATGAATATTATATATATGAACATATAGTGCACAAAATTAACAACCTGTTTTCTTTGGTATGACCGGGTCTGTGCTAGGTGGTTATAATGCGGTCTACTACTCCAATATTCTCATTGCGTTGATTTTGAAAACTTCTTATTGGAGAGTCTTAGAAATGGTCCCATATCTATTGTTATTCCGATTGTGGAAGGTGATATAGAACCTCAAGTAAATCGATTAAGATTGTGAGATTTGTTGGTTGATATTGTTGTATGTGATTATTTTTTCAATTTTTTCAGGTTATCTACTACCCGAATCCAGCCTTGCAGATAACTAACCATTACACTACAGTGGTTTGTTTGTCCGAAGAAAGAACAACACAAGGTACATTCAAACTCAAAAATCTTATGCAACGAGTCATGCGATTGGCTTATTTTGGAAAGTAGGAGCTTTTACCGTAATTGGTAGTTTTGTTGTTATGGAGGATGAATAATTGTAGTATTTGTTGTTCTTTGTTGTTGTTGTTTATGGTAAAGAGAAGATGGATACTAGTGAAACAGTGATATTGCATAAAGCTTGTAGTTCAACATGAAACAAAAACACACACACAAGAGAGATACATTAGCTAGAAAATCCAAACTGTCTCAAACACCTAGAGTGATAAGAAAGCATTACACTTGATCATTTCATTCATCATTCAGTCATGGAGTGATCTCTTCTTTGGCCTTCTTGCAGACAATAAACTCAGTTGGTTCGATGAGCTTGAAAGTAAAAATGTCAACGATACGTATGAGTAGTCTCGTGCTATTTTTATCCATCCATGCGAGAAACGTGTCTGAGTCTCTTGAACTGTGAAACGTGATTACCATGGACCCTTCCCATCCGGGGGAAGAATCGTGAACATTTTTGATTTATCAGGGATATGCTTCATAAAATCTTTTGGTATTGTCTAAAAAGAAAAATCAGAGATTAGAGACACTTTATGTAAAGTGTTTTGTTGTGTCTTTGGTTTTAAATCTTACCACGGTGACGAGGCTTGACTTCTTTATGGTGATTGTAAATTCTAAAATGCCGTTCACCCCTTTCGTGCTCATATTCCCTTTCTTCTTGGATGTTTTGTATTCATGTAGTATTTGTTGTTCTTTGTTATTGTTTTTGTTGCATCATGTGACTGAGATTTCTAACTATAATTATTATTTTTCTGTTATGTACTAAATCGAGAAAGAATAGCGAGTTGTGCACAAAATTTAGAGAAGCATTTTGCTCAATGAGTTGATTAATTACTTTTTTCTAGAACCCATTCTATATTTTTTCTCTATTGATAAATGTGTGCTAGTAGCGTTATGAGTGAAAAAAAAAAAATTTAAAGATGTAAAAACGAAAAGAAGTCAAAGACAGCTATTGAGCCTCACCGACTCCATCAACCAATAGCCAACCCTAAAATTCTATTTCCGTGACTTAACCATCTCGAGCCAGACGAGTCTCTCTCATAAAAAAGTCCCAAATTATTTGGCCCTTTTCTCTTTTTGGTTCTCTCTCTAATCCGCTCTTCGTCTCCATCTCTCGCTTAGTCTTATTCTTCCGCAGCCATCGCCGTTCTCCGTCAGATTTCAAATCTCACTTCCGACGTCGACATTTATCACCTTCTCGGACTATTAGGTATACAATGTTCTTCGTCTCTACTGTTTCGATTCGATTTCGCATTCGTTTTTGGTTCTGGAGTTAGGGTTTAACGTTGCAGATGCGAGTATGTTGTCTTTTACATAACGGAGTTTCCAAAGTTGTGAGAGCTATTTGTTTTCAACGTCGAGCTCATTAATCTTCATGGGCCTGGAGTCAGCCTTTAGTTCACTCTCTTTGAGAATGCCCCTCCTCTCAAGAGAAATTGAACTAGGGGCACAATAGAACCAACTCCAAGTGTTTAACCACTAGCCTACCACACATTTGGTACTTAGGCTCAAATTAAGGGAAGTAAGAAGTACAGTTTAGTTTCCATTAAGAGTAAACCAATATTTACAAGGGAGATAGATAGGAGTGAAGATAAAGCAAACTTACCAAACAAAAAACAACAAGTTCCTGTTACACCATGGATTTGGCCCAAGGCAAAATCCTACTCCCAACCCATCAAGTAGGAAGGCCCAACTCATTATTTTGCCAACTAAGTTTAGTTACTTTATATCCTAGTATAGTTACTTTATGCTCATGAAGGGTTACTTTATGAACATATGGTTAAAATGTAACCATAGGTATCAAAAGCCCTAATTCCAATGTACTATATATAGTTGTACCATCATTTGTGTGCAACTAGGTTAAAAAAATATACTACACCTTTTTGATCAAGAACACATTATTCTTCCGAGCACGCTTACTCTCTTGAGAATACCAACTTCCCTCTCGGTTACTGTTCATCTGAGCATACCCCTTTTATTCTCACCAAAGCTTCCACTTCCATTAATCAAAGAATCCCCAAACCTAATACAAATTTAGTGTCGATCTCAATCTGAGCATCATCATTTGGCGCGCCAGGTAGGGGGGATTATCATCTTTCTCACAATCTGCAAGAGGATATCTTTTTACGCTACAATGGATCTTAACAAGGAAGCTAGTATGAGAACCCACTCCTCGGGAACAAGCGCTCAGGGTACTAACACTCCGGTGGCCCAATGAGCGACCCTTGTTCCCGAGCAAGGGAACCCCGCAAACACGGATAATCCCGTTCCCGCCCCTAGTGAGCACGACCTGCCCGCTGATCCGATCACGGCTTCTAATAGAGTCGAGCGACCAACTGCCGCCTCCTCGGTCTTCGAAAGGATCGAGCGTCCGACCAGCTCTGTATCCGTCTTCCAAAGGATACAAGAGCCAACTGACCTCCGGCACGTGCTCGGAAGTACGGTCGACCTTAGGCAGACACTGGTAACCCGATCTGATGTTACTCAGGATCACCAAATTCAAGCGGACAATCCAAACGAGCAGGAACCTCAAGTGGATCACGCTCGTCTCCTCGGAGCACTCATGCGTCTCTTCGACGAGCAAGAAGAACGAGCACGAGTAACGAACGCTAGACTCGATAGCTTGTTAGCAACGCGGGGGCCACTACCAGAGCGGACCGAGGCGGTCCCGAGAAGAGCTACCTTCGAGTCACCAACAGTCCGAGCAAGCTCCTCACCTTCAATCTTCGAGAGACTCGACCACACTGCAGACCTACGTCAAACCATCGCCGCCCTGCAAGGAGCTGTCCCTGACCGTGAAACGCCTCAAACTCAGTACTCCAAGCCTGAGGACATGAGGAACCAGCTCCGAGAAATGAGTTTGAGGATGCATCAAGCCCTCAGCTCGGCCCCGGAGATCGACCAGGTTCTAGCCGAGACTCAGCGTACCCCCTTTTCCACCAGAATAACATCCATCCCGTTCAGGCACACCGCCAAGCTGCGACTTCAACCGTACTCCGGAGACTCCGATCCGAAGCAGCACCTAACCGCCTTCTCCATCGCGATGGGACGGGTACACTTCTCCTCCGAGGAGAACGATTCGGGCCATTGTCAGTATTTCATCGAATACTTGTCAGGCCCCGCTTTAGATTGGTTCTCCAGGCTTGAGTTCCGCTCAATCGACTCATTCCAACAGCTGTCAATGGCATTCCTCAGGCACTATGCCATCTATATTGAGGACGGCGCCTCGGATGCCGACTTATGGGGGTTGATGCAAGGCGAGAAGGAGTCGCTCGAGAAGTTCATGGACCGCTTTGAGGCCGTCATCTCACGAGTCAGTTCGAGCGACACCACTGATGTAGCTGCTCTCAAACAGGGGTTCCAGTCTTCCAAATTCCGAAAGGAATTGATCTTACATCCGCTTAAGTCGATCGGAGAAGCAATGCATCGCTCGCTCGACTTCATAAGACTCGAGAAGGATCAAGCTGGACAAGCCCAAAAGAACTCGCCGGCCAAACCTCCAGCAGCCAGGGCAAAGGCGAAGGAAGTGGTCGAAGAGCCCTACCAAGAGCCCCGACAGCATTACGACTAAGAATACAAGAAGAAGTTGGCGACCAATGTTGTCAATAGCTCGTCAAGCCTTCCCCCGAAGCAGTGGAATAAGTACCAGCGACTCCAAGAGGTCCAGGAACCTGCGAGCGGACAGTCCTATTGCGATTACCATCAGATGCACGGGCATTCAACCTCGTAATGCCGACAACTGAAGGAACAACAGCTCGCACAATACCATAAGGGTACAATCAAGGTTGTGCCTCCAGCCGACCGAGGCAAAAAGCAAAAACCCGAGGAGGAGCAGAGAGGGAACGAGCAGAAACCGAGCAGGAATGCCGACTGACCCCTTCCCCCCAAGCGTACTTAGTCCGACAAGGGACAGGCTGTTAAGCAGAGCCCAACCAAGAGAGTCCTGATGATCATGGGAGGGTTCAGCCTAACCGACGACTCGGTCCGGTCCCTCAAGCAATACGAGAAAGAAGCAACTAATGACAAGAGTGGCCCCAATCGGAGTAAGGCCGACATGCACATGATCTTCACGGAGGCTGACACAAAAGATTTGGCCATGCCCCATAACGACACGCTCGTGGTCGAGCTTAAAATTGAAGATTGCGAGGTGACTAGGGTTCTAGTCGATACCGGGAGCTCGGTCGATCTAATTTTCAAGGAAACCTTGCAAAAGATGGAAATATCTGACGATCGTATCAAGCCGGGTGTCAGGCCCCTCACCGGCTACGATGGTGTCACAACAATGACAGTGGGGTCAATCAAGCTGATGGTGCACACCGAGGAAATCTCCCGAAATGTCAAATTCTTGGTGGTAGATAAACCGGCCGTATACAACGTCATCATGGAAACCCCATGGCTATTCTCTCTCCAAGCCGTCTCGTCAACGTACCACCAATGTCTCAAATTCCCAACCCCGCTCGGAGTCTTTACAATCTGCGGGAATCAAAAGATGGCCCGAACGTGTTTAATCGCGGGCAAACAGCTCCGTTCAGTCAGCCTCTGCATCAGGCCCCAGGAAGAAACGGAGCCCGCAACACAAAACCAACTCGACCCGGAATGCCTTGGGCTCACCCAACCTCTCGTTCGAGTTACGTTTGCTTAAAAAGAAAAAAAAAAAACTATGCATCGTATGCTTCCACTCGTTTCTGAACAACTAGGTCTCGCTCATCTCCGGATGACTACTCGTATGCTTCTACTTGTTTCTAATCACCGTATGCTTCTACTCGTTTCTTAACGATTCGCTCTCGCTCATCTCCGGATGACTACTCGTATGCTTCTACTCGTTTCTAAGCACCGTATGCTTCTACTCGTTTCCGAACGACTCGCTCTCAATCATCTCCGGATGACTTGTCAAGCTAAGCATCGTATGCTCCTACTCGTTTCCGAACGACTCGCTCTTGCTCATCTCCGGATGACTTATCTAGCCTCTACTTTGTAATCTGAACTACGTCTGGCTTGATCCATATTTAACGGGTACGCAGGCAGCTTCCTCGGAAGTCCAGCTATAATCAGTAAAAATTTATTAGCTCTGAGCTCACTTACACCGATACTCTAATCAAGTACTCGGTCAATAAAACATCCTTGGGAGGCCCACCATAGCTAAACCCAAGCGGGAATTGACCCGAGCGTAGGCAGCTTCTCCGGAACTCCTAGATATTACCACCGCCGATCCGTTCGAATTCAAAAAAGCTCCGCGCTCATTCACATCGATACTCTGGCCAAATACTCAATCAATAGGTCATACTCGGGACGCCCACCATAGCTAAGCTCGAGTAGGATCAAAAGCCGGGACCCATCCCGCACGCGTCTCGCATAGATACAGTAGTCAAATAATCTACTGGCCAAACTCAGAAAGTCCACCACAACTTTTTCGAATAGGTCAAAAAGCCGGGGCAAGTCCCGCATGAGTTCCTAAGAACGTGTAAGAACTTTAAGCCGAACACTTCTCGCACGCTTAACCACGAGACGGACTCTAGTCGTAAGCCGGGTTCCGACCCGCAGATGACCCGATCCGACCACTCCATCGCGCGAGCCCGGTCGGATCAAAATTAAACAAACTACGGGATCCGCTCCCTAGATTCTCAAATGCCTAAGCTTGGAAAACTTAGCCGCAGAAACGAGAACAGAAAAAGCAAACCCGAGGGTGACTTGCCCGGGCACGCTATGCCTAAGCTTTAAAACTTAGCCGCATCAAGACATACGAAAGTGCTTAAGCTAAAAACTTAATCGCATAAAATAAACTTTAAATCCCATTAAATCCCAAAGGATCCGCTCCTCGGGTAAAGTAAGCAAAGTTAACCCGGACCACATCAGCCCGGGAAGGATTACACAATTGTTCGACGGCCACACTCGGCCTAATTACAACAGCAAAACAAAAGAAAATATTACAAGACTACCCCGGGCACCGATCACAAGGCACCGGGGCTGAAGGGAGTGGAGCGAAGAGAGGCATCAGGTCATCCCCGGTCTCCGGATCTTTCGTTGAAGCTTCAACTTCAGACAGACTGACAACGCTGAACACACAAACTCTTGGGTCCTTTTTCGAAGCCTCAGCTAGAGTCTGGTCGGCAGCCACAGGTTCAGCTAAAACCCTGTCCGCATTCATCCATTAAGTCTTCGACAACTTTCGAAATAATACCGGATACGAACTGCTCAACAATTTTAACTGACCTAGGAGAATTCGAGGTTGCCGCCGCGAGTACGACCTCGGCACTCTGCTTGGATCTGATAATCTAGTCATTACCCTGAGCATCTTCCGTGCCAGCACCGGCACTTTCAGTCCACTCGCTCACGTTAGGCTCGAGGATCCAACCGCGCTCTATCCCGAAATCTTCGCCGAGTGGAGACCCGGTGTTGTCCTCCTCATAGCTCTTCGGGAGAACACTCGCTCAGGGAATGAATTCATATTCCCCTTCATAGAAATCCATCAGCTGCATCGCCTCAATCTTTCTCTGATAGTCGTCAAAGCTGGCATGAACCCTCTCGGAATTAACGTCGATCCCGTACGCCGATATCATGTCAAGTTGCGTCTTGACCTGGCTAGCCATACTGTTAAGACAAGGGTACTCCAGCCGCTCGACACAATATCTACGGGCTCGGTTAAGAGAATATTGTGCCTGCCCGATCAGCTCGGTGCAGACCCACTCTGCAGCCGTCTTGGCACAAGATAGACCATGCTCTCTCCGAGAAGACCGTAGGCGGGGTACCTGCGTCCGGACGTGCTCGATCAACTCGGTATTCACCTCTTCGACTCTTTGGAGACGCTCCCTGACATCTTCAAACCTCGCCTCCGCTTGTCTCCTCTCTTTCCTCTCTGCCTCATATTGCTTGGTGACATCCTCCAACAACCTTGACCGCCCCGCGGAGTACTCATTCAACTTCTGAAGCTCCTTCGAGACGCCTCCGGATTTCAGCGACTCGTTCTCTTTAACGAGCGATTCGATGCGAGCCTTGTCGAAGTCCCTCTCCTCCTTCATCGTATGCTTCCTCCTCATGGCGGCGTCAAATTGCTTCAAAACCGAATTGAAAGCAACTACGGTCTGCAAAAGAGCGGAACTGGAGCATGAGCTAAATCGTACCGGTGGGAATGACGAAGATCAAAAGAATAATAATAATAAAACTTACATCCACGAGGTTTGCAGCGGACTGACAAAAGCCTTCTCGATCAAACATCTCATATAGCCCAGGATTCGGACCCTTCACACCCCCTCGAATACAGTTAATATATCAACGATCAGCCGTAGATAAAAGTCGAGTGGGAAAATCATACCGATCCGTTTATTCTAGCCTATTCGGATCTCCCTCCGATAGCTCCTTATCGAATTCTCATTGATCTTGACGAAGAAGTAATTCACCTGCCAGTTACCGTCGAGCCTAGTTTTGAAATTATCCACCAGAACGAGCCCTCTCTTCATCTTGACCTAAACCGACCGGAATCAAAGGTATTCCCGCGGGTAATCTTACAAGCTTCTTCGAAATGATCGCACGTGACCACCCGACATCAAGTTCCGAAAATTCGCATGTGTGAGCTGGGATATGGAGACCCTGCGACAAGCGCAATACTCCATGATCACCGGGGGAATTGGAAAACCGAGTCCACCTTGGTCAAAGAAACACTCATAGACGCACAAGTGGCCTTCGGTGGGAGCCCACGGTCTGCATTACGGCTCGGGAATTACGAAGTCTATCCGGGGCCAGTTCCTTCCACTACCGCATCCAACAACGCTCTCATATGTGGAGGACGACGGTTTGTCATCATGGCGCTCCAACACGATGCGAGGGCAGCGACCAGGACCCAATCCGAAAACGGGAACTGCCTTCAAAGCCTCAACCTGTTCCCTCCGCTTCGCTTTCTTTCTACGGTCGGCCTCTTTCTTCTGCGCATCCTCGACCGATTCCTTCACCGCCCGAGCAGTTTTGAGATCGCTCTGTGTTTCGATCTTCTTCTTCTTCTTCAAAGCAACAAGCGATGTGTGATCCTCCTCGAAAGAATCATCGCCGTTGTTGGTCGTCCGTCTGGGGCGACGAAGGGACAAAGAAGCTGCCCTATCATCGCTCTCCGAATTGCTCGCGCCAAACGAGGGATCGGGTTCAACAGAAGGGGAAACCGGGACAATGAGCCGGTCCACAATTTTCTTACTCTTACGAATCAACGCTCCACTATCAGAACTGGTAGAAGAATCTCCCGACGTCATACCTCTCGAGAAGTCTTCAGATCAATTTCGCACTCGGGAAGTAAAAGGGTATAATGAAAGACGAAACAAGAAAAGAGATCGGGTTAGAAAGAGAAAAATACCTGATCGGGATCTTCAGAATACAAAGCAAAGGATGAAGGAAAGGAAGGAAATGGCGTTATATATAGGGAACCACGAAAAAGAGGTAGTCAGAAATAAGGCAGAAGCCAAAAGGGTAGCACACCAAAGCGTCATATCAACATCGAAACCCTAATTCATCTCGATAACCGCAAAAAAAGTGTAATCATCACTAGGGCGGGAATCGAGGAAGCATGTGCTAGCACCATGACCAGTCGCATCCATGCGCTGACGCAAGCCGACGTACCAACGTTGTCCGAGCGAGCGGGAAAACCCCCGGGAAAAAGGACGAGCCTGACCTTCTTGCTCTCCTGCCTGCTCGCTCACTCGGAAGGCGTGCCTGATCTTAACCTCATCGGTTTTGATACTTGATCAACAAATGGGCATGTGTCTCGTTTGTACTCTTTTTCCCTTATCTTTGGTTTTATCCCAACGGGTTTTCCAAAGAAAGGTTTTTAATGAGACAAATGATCCACATCCAAATCACCCATTTGATGATCCAAATC